>JAXGGA010005679.1:0-76103 GCA_038373865.1 Uloborus plumipes
TCACTTAATATATACGTGATTAGTGTACGCGATGAGTGTAGTAATACTACATTCATGTGACCTGTTTAGGAAAGGCTGCCTAAAGGTTGCGGCCTCTTTTCCATAGGCAACCTTAGTGCATCACGTTCAGGAAACAATCAGCTTTAATTTAATATATACGTGACGAGTGTACCCAATGAGTGTAGAAAGACTACATTCATGTGACCTGTTTAGGCCAGGCTGCTTAGAGGTTGCGGCCACTTTTACATAGGCAGCCATAATGCATTACGTTCAGTAAAAAATCAGCTTAAATTTGATCTATACGTGATGAGTGTACGCGATGACTGTAGAAATATTACATTCATGTGACCTGTTTAGGCCAGGCTGTCTATAGGTTGCGGCCACTTTTCCAGTGGAAAATTAGTGCATCACTTTCAGAAAAAAATCTGCTTTAATTTGATATACATGTGATGAGTGTAAAAATTTGACATTTATGTGACCTATTATGCAGGCTGCCTACAGGTTGCGGCCACTTTTACACAGGCAGCCTTAGTGCATCAGTTTCAGAAAAAAATCAGCTTTAATTTGATATATACGTGATGAGTGTACGCGATGAGCGTAGAAATACTACATTCATGTGACCTGTGTAGGCCAGGCTGCCTAGAGGTTGCGGCCACTTTTACATAGGCAGCCTTAGTGCATCACGTTCAAGAAAAAATCAGCTTTAATTTGATATATACATGATGAGTGTACGCAATGAGTATAGAAATACTACATTCATATGTCTCGTTTAGGCCAGGCTGCCTATAGGTTTCGGGCACTTTTACATACAAAGACTTAGTGCATCACGTTCAGAAAAAAATGTGCTTTAATTTGATATAAACGTGATGAGTGTACGCTATGAGTGTAGATAAACTGCGGTGGGATCTTAGACTAATAGGACCCCCTTCCACTGAAATGCCACATCTTGAGTTGCCGTCGTAGAGTAATGTGCGTAACTAACGATCATAGTTAGAGATGTTTCGGTCTTCATATTGACAAATTAAAAAATACTAAAGTGTGCCTAGTCAGCCCAGGTACAGTTTTTTGCAATTCCTGGAAAACGTAGTTTTTTGGGTTGTGGCACTTTTGTAGCAAGTGTGCGATATTTCTAAAGTATATTTCACATTTATCTATCGTATCTGTCGCTAAGCTTTTAAGAAATTATTATTATATTTTTAAAAAGCAAAATTAATGTTGAAATTTCATCATTAGTAGAATGTTAAAAATCTAAACCAATTAGGATGATGGGTAATTCGGAAATTCAAATTGCTCAGATTTTCGAAAATACTCAAGAAAATACCGTTTAGTTAAATACTATGTCAGTTAATAAAATAAAAGAGTTGTGTAATATGTATGTAAGGGAATGTTGGGCAAAGTGAAACAGTTAAGTGAAACAGTAATTACTTGCTTCAAAGGGAACAAGTGAGAAATTTGCCCTATAAATTATTGTACATAAAGAAAGAATGGTGAATTTTGTAGTACAACTTTCATTTCATCCTTGGCAGTTATTTTGCACTTTAAAAAAAATGTGGAAATTTTTTACTTCAAAAAATCGTAGAGCAAAGTGAAAAAAAATATTTTTGTTATGAAAAATTTTCTAGTCAACAATTTCAATAGTTTACATCAAATGAACGCGTAAATAAACGGAATAAGAATTATTTGCGAAAAATAATTGAATAAGTAACTAAATAAATAAATGAATTAATTAATATGTGAGAAAAAATAAATGAGTGAATGAAGTAGAGAATAAATAAAGAAATAGTCAATAAATTAGTAAATAAGTAAATAGTTAAGTAAAAGAATGTAATTAAATTAATAAAAGAAATATGTACGTAATTGATTACATGAATGAAAAAGTAAACAAAATGACCTATTTCCCTTTGCCCCCACTTGCAGTTGACAAATGACATTAAACATTTAAAACCAAAAATTGCCTAGTATTAAAATAAATAAGGACTGCACTGGACATCAGTACATCTCAAAATATAGTTTAAATGATAATTACAAAAGTTTTATCATTTTATAATAATAAGAATTATTTTCGAAAAACCACGAATATTACAACGAATGTATCAAATTTTGAAAAAGGCTTGTATACATATATTTTTTTTTCTTTGGAGTTAGTACTTATTTTTTTGACAAGAATCAATCAATGTCTAAGAGTTTGTTAAAATGTTGCCAGATAGATGGCGCTGCAAAACTGTGCAAATATTTTACCGTTTCACTTTGCCCTGCTATTTCCACTTTGCCCCACATTCCCTTAAGCATTCAATACAATACTTATTGCTTCAAGATCTAATTGCAGTTTTTACTAGACTTTTCCAAAAATTAACTCCGACTGTTTGCTGAACGAACAATGTATTAAAACTTTATGGTCATACACTCGAATTTTTTATGATTCAGATTTTTGATTTTCCCCGAGGATTTTTTCCTCCCCATATCACCTTCTTCCTGTTAACAAGACGTGTTAACCCTACACTGCATAGCGTTGTCAATTGAATACATGGACTATTTTTCCTCATGACCATGCATAAGGCAACTCAATCATAAAAAAGAAAGTATTAGGTATCTTTAAAGCAAATATGACCATCTATCTTCAAAAAAATTTTTTTTAAATGTGTTCCAATGTTTTCTTATTACACTAAAAAACATATACACTAAAGTGACAAAAGTCATGGGATAGCAATATGCAAATTTTCAGATGGCAGTAGCATCGCATAGAACAGGTATAAATGCGCAGTGCTTTTACAGAGCTTTCATTTCTGTTCAAGTTATTCATGTGAAGAGGTTTTAACGTGATGATGACCGCACGACGTGAATTAACAGACTTTGAACGCGGAATGTTAGTTGGAGCTAGACGCATGGGTCATGCCATTTCGGAAATCGTTAGAGAATTCAACATTCCCAGATCCACTGTGTCAAGAGTGTGCCGAGAGTATGAAATTTCAGGCATAACATCCCACCATGGACAGCGCAGTGGTCGACCGCCTGCACTTCAAAGATCGAGACCGGCGACGTCTGCAAAGAGTCGTAAATTCTAACAGACAAGCAACACTGCGTCAAATCACCGTAGAAATCAATGTGGGACGTACAATGGACGTGTCTGCTAGAACTGTGCGGAGAAATTTGGATTTCTTGGGCTATTCCAGCAGAAGACCGACTCGAGTGCCTTTACTGACAGAACGACATCGCTTGCAGCGACTCTCGTGGGCACGTGAGCATATCGGTTGGTCCCTAGATGAATGGAAAACCGTGGCCTGGTCCGATGAGTCACGATTTCAGCTGGTAAGAGCCGATGGTAGGGTTCGAGTGTGGCGCAGACCCCACGAAGCCATGGACCCAAACTGTCAGCAAGGCACTGTTCAAGCTGGTGGTGGCTCCGTAATGGTGTGGGCTGTTTTTTCATGGCATGGACTTGGTCCTCTAGTGCGACTGGACCGAACATTGACTGGAAATGCTTATGTGCAGCTACTTGGAGATCACTTGCAGCCATTCATGGACTTCATGTACCCAAACAACGATGGGATTTTTATGGATGACAATGCGCCATGTCACCGGGCCACAACTGTTCGCAATTGGTTTGAAGAAAATTCTGGACAATTCCAACGAATGATTTGGCCACCTAGATCGCCCGACATGAATCCCATTGAGCATTTATGGGACACCATCGAGAGGTCTGTTCGTGCCCAAAATCCTGCCCCATCAACGCTTTCACAATTATGGACGTCTATCGAGACAGCATGGCTCAATATTCCTGCAGAAGACTTCCAACGACTTGTTGAGTCCATGCCACGTCGAGTTGTTGCACTTCACCGGGCAAAAGGAGGGCCGACACGATATTAAGAGGTATCCCATGACTTTTGTCACTTCAGTGTATATGTCTTTCAAAGAACAAAAAATCATTCTGTGTAGGGTTAAGATTCGGTTCAGACGGCTTTCACCTTTTGGCACGGGATAAATAATTGTTCGTCATTGGATAGCTCCGGGGGTCCATCACTGGCCAATTAGCTAACTGAAATTCTCCCTTTGTAGCTCATTATTTTTGATACAGACCAGAAACCTTAGCACATTCTCTGTTTCAACTTCCCAGAAAGGTTTTGATTTAGAATGGGAGTATGGGACGACTATGTGACAGTGACAGATTTTGCGTGCACCCGCCACAATTCGCGTACGCGGAGCTTAAGAACGTATAGATATTTGGTTTCGCATTTCATTGCAACAATTTTCCAGCCTTCATACTGTCCTGGTACCCCCAGTGAAGATAGCCTTCAAGGACACATGCTGACTTTGAAG
This sequence comes from Uloborus plumipes, assembly GCA_038373865.1. NCBI lineage: Eukaryota > Metazoa > Arthropoda > Arachnida > Araneae > Uloboridae > Uloborus > Uloborus plumipes. The sequence continues at coordinate 4,315 of JAXGGA010005679.1, forward strand.
GTGTACAAGAAGTCCAGAAGGCCCCGCTACTTGTTACTTGAGGACATTCTGGAAAATTACTTATAGGACAATTTTAAGTGCGGAGAAGTTTTTGTGTCGACTCTCTCCCACAGCTGGAGGGGGGGGGGGCAAATAATATCACCGATGTTGAATAATATTAACTGCTTACTTTGATAATTTGGATATATTTGTCTTACCGAACTTAGTGCCAGAACAAATTTCATGTATTCACAAATATGTTTCCTTATCAATTATGAAGTATTTTGAGTATTTCCCATTCAGATACAAAACACAATGGTACTTCGTAATAACCAAGTTTGAATCCAACGAAGGGGAGTGTATGGGTAGCCATTACTCTCCAGACAACGATAGCCAAAGCTGCCAAACATCTACCAGAGTTGCGTTTTAAGGTAGTAGTCTGGTAACTTGGGTTCAGAAAATCGATTTTTTTTTGCTTCATTTGAAAGTACAATGTCTTGAGAATATACTGTGAAAACTTCAGACCGAAATTCGAAATATTTCGGGAGTTAGAACGAGTGTCTTAGAGCGCTTCGGAGGCATACCTTTAAAATAGTAGTCTAGTAAGTTGGGTTCAAAAAATCGATTTTTTTTTTTTTGCTTAATTTGAAAGTAGTCTTGAGAAGATACTGTGAAAATTTCCGACAGAAATTCGTAATATTTCGGGAGTTATAACGAGTTTCCTAGAGCGCCTTGGAGTTTGTTATTGAACTTTAAACGCGTTTTTCTCAAAACATTGTTTTTCTGGTCGGCCCGGGTCCTAATTTTTTTTCTATTGAACCGATTGCTTTCAAATTTTAACAGGCTGTTCTACACACTTATATAGTTCTCGTCGGTATTAACGAGAATTTTTTTTCAGCCCTAACTTTTTATTTTACAGCCCTTTCTTTGCTAAAATAAAAGGACTTTTTTTTAAAGTCCGCCATTTTGTCATTTACCCTTGAAATTTCAGTTCTGTAGTTCCGACCAGAATGGCATGTCCATAGATTAAGAATAATCAAGAATATTTGATTTCAGCTAATATCAAGAGCCAAAATCACCCGGGCCACCCACGTGCATTTTTTTTTTTGAAGTTCCAACTTCGAGTGACAATAATAATAGTAATAAAATTAAATTTTTCAAATTTTTTTTTTTATATTTTCAATATGTAAATAAAAACTCTTAGTATTCAAGATGATTCATTTTTATTTTACTATAAAAAACCACCCTCCAAAGAAGTCATGAAAATAGGCATAAGTTACCAGACTACTACCTTAAGGACTTTAATTTTATAAAACTAGTTTTGGGTCCTTTATTTGTGACCGAAAGTTGCGCTTAACCTTTCCAACAGTGACTCTCGCTGAAACAATGAATTGGATTCACTCTTGTTGACAGTGATTCCAAATTTCAGGCGATGATGACTTCTTTACTAATACCGTACTGTAAATAATGTTGCTAATGTTGATACAATTTGTCGGTTTTATAATGATAAATAAACTTATAAGTTTTTGTAGCAATTAAGAAAGATTTAATTTTAGAGAAATATATTTATGTGCTCTACATTTTATTTTTAATATATCAGAATTAGCATATCATTCATCTAGGGTGAGGAGTCATTCGCAAAACTTTTATTTATGCATAATATAACCTGCTGGAAAATGTATCCAACAGTAGATTTTTCAAAATTCCTCGCTCGAATATGCATACATTCACAGGGACAGTTCTATCTCTCTTGGAACTCATTGTAATTCCGGACATGATATTGCCTTTAAACTGAAGTTGTAAAAGTTCGCCGAAACAACACTTCCCCTTTAGAACTTTTCCCATATTTCGAATAGTCGCTTTTCCATTTCCCACATTCCTTGCATTCATATCTTTTCCTCTCAAAAAATATTCGTTCTCCGAACATTTCTAATGCGGAATATCTTTGTTCTCCCCTCCTTTTAAACGACGGAACTTATTCATATGCCGCGAATGATAATCCATGGAATGGCAGATCGTCACTCAACTCTTTCCAGAGATCGGATGATAACGTTCTCCAATATCGGGCGATAATGTCCTGCAATGTTAATTCAATTTCCCTGCCAGTTTCCTTCGCTTCCGTTCACCGGGAAGTGGGCCGCGTAATCAATCAATAGAAATAGAGGACGTTTTACGCCCTCTGCAAAACTATAAATTTTGTCTCATGACATAAATTCGCACGAACGGATGAATTTTATAACTGTGAATATCTTAAATTTCAAAGTTATGTGTTTAGTTGCGTTTAATAACTTGATAAGGAGTTTGTATTTAATGTATATTTCACAGTTGGTTAAAAGTATCGGGACTAGTGAAAACAATATGCGTTTTTGCTTCATGATATTTTATTATGTGTTAGTGGTAAAGATTACAACAAGCGTCATAAAACCAAATAATGTTTGCTATTTCAGTTTTAAGATGTTATTTGAGAAAGATAATTTAGGACTGATATTGTTCATATATCATGTTCCACAGTTATGTATTACCACAGTAACAAGAACTTGATAAACAATGTGTGTTCACAAATTTAAAAAAAAAAAGTTTTGTAAAGGGGCTGTCTACAAATAATGACGCCATTTAGGGGGGGGGAGGATAATTCAGAAAATTGATCGCTTGGGACAGAGAGGAAGGAGGCAGTGAATAGAGGTGTGACAACTCGCATTTAAGTATTGAATATTAGTTTCTGCACTCCAATACCCTTTTTGTGTCTCTCTTTTAACAGTCTCTCCTCAGCAAGTTTACATATTTACAAATTATTTTATAAATCACCTTCATAACCAAATGTATCTTCATTGAGAACTCCATATCAAGCTCGCCCTTCTCAGCTCTGCTGTTTTAATTATCATTAATTTTGCTGTAATAAGTATCATAATTTCATTTTTCTTTTAAAATTTGTTAATTAAGCATCATTTTCGAAGATTGCTCACAGTTTAGTCTGTATTGCATGCTATAATGTTTTGAAACATTCCCTTATTTAACCCTCGTAGGTCCCTCCCATTTCAGTTACACTCAAGACCCTTGGGGTCATTAACGACCCCAATGCTTCCTTTAATTAATGTATTATGATTATTGAATGTTTCATGCAATATTTAAGTTCACACACTTTTTAATGCTAAAATAATAAAAATAAAAAGACACAATCAAAGTAAAATTTAGTTTATGCATTAAAAATTAAAATTTTAGAGCAAAACTTACAATAACTGTAGATTTATTTACAACTGTTACAGACCTGAAAAAACATGATTTTTTGCGAGTGAATTTCGAACACTTATGACATTTTTCGATGCATTTTCTGTCCAGTTCTCTTGGACAAATGTTGCAACGTCCTCTTTTTTTGGCATTCTGGGGAAGTGACCCCAAGGGATTTGTGTGCAAAAAATGCCATTCGGGAAAAATAAAACACAATAATAGCATTATTTTGAATAGAAAACTAGAAGAATAAAAGCCACAGAATGCCATTAAAAACAAATAGTTGATTAACAAGATACATTAAACAGAAATTGCATTGGGGTCACATATGACCCCAAGGAAACCACGAGGGTTAAAAAAAAATCTTATTATTTAATTTTGTTCTGATAAATTCTTGCTCTCTTACACCGAGCAGCTTCAAGAACTTAAACGTATCTGTTTCAAAATAATGGATAATTCGAATTTTCCTATTGGTCCCTTGAACTTCTAATGAAATCAACGTTATTTTTTCGTTCAAAAATAAAGATGATTATACATTTTTGTATGGTTCTTTCCGCTTCTAGTTACTTTAGCTTTCACACTCTGTTGCTTAAATGAGTAATAACTGGCTGCAAAAATAAAATTGTAATCATATATCCAGCTCTCCTTCAAATGAAAAAAAAAATAGTGAAGCTCTTATATGGCCTAAGAAAATTTCTTTATAGTGCTCAATGTATGATTAAGTTCGAGAAACAACCCTGAGCTAGAGTATTTCCAAGTCAGTACAAGTTCGGTTTCCATCCCTCTTACTTGTTAAAGTGTTCACCGACTGGTCAGAGTATTTCAAAGTTTGTACGCGTGCAGTTTCCTCCACTCTTACTTCATAATACACACCAGTTTATATTTTCTACGTGAGATGACTATGATTACGATTAATCCCAATGACCAGGAATCCGCCCTTTCATTACCAGAAGTGTCTTCAACTTAAGATTTGGGTGGTGGCCCTAATTTTTTTTCTTCACTCTCTTTACCCCAAGTGAGAGGGGTGTTAAGTGCATGTAGCGCTGCGCCAGTTGAATACGTGTTGGGGTCAGGGAGGTCGGGTGTTATGGTTAGAGGTCAGAAGATTTTTTTTTTTTTTTAGGAGTTGCGCTCTAGGAAATTGCTCAACTGGAGTTCGAGGAAGAGGGTTGAGCTCATGTTGCTTGCTGAGCAATCAAAGAGATGTAGAGTGATTCAGTGGGGCGTTGCTATGTGTGTATATCACATTAGGTTTTGAATGAAAGGTTAGATGTGGAGGAATTGTAACTAGGAATTATTTATGATACTTGTAATTTTAGTGTTAAGATCGAGTTAATTGCTTTTTGTAGGACTACAATGGGTTTTTGAGTGATTTCGTGGTTGCGTGTGGGACAATTTGAAAAAGTTTTTTTTTTATATAATTTTATATATATGCAAATCAATAAGGGCTGATAGTTTTAATTGGAGGACCCCTGGTTGAAGAACTTGACTCGTGGGATTTAGCAAACAAAAGAAAATTTTAATGCATGTATTATTTCGAAATCAGACAATAGTACAATTGTAGTTAAAAGAGAAAAAAAAAAAAAGATGTCTATTCTTCAGAAACTCAGCTGTGTATAAATTTTGAACAACATCAAACCGAGTTTGCAGTGCTTTATTTAATTTACTTTTTTTATTTATTCTTTTGCTCTCTCAACATTCAGAAAAATAATAAAAGTACCCTGAAGTTCCACACTTCCCTAAATTCTTTGTGCATTTTTCCGGCATTTATCGACTACTTCATAAAAAGCTCTACGATTAGAAAGGATTCACTAATAGTAAATTTTTTTATGCTTAACAAAAGCAAACATAAAATAGTGTTTAAAATAAACTTCTTAAGCTTGGAATGCAATTGAAAATCTCTTTCCGATAGTTTCCTCGAGTTAAATTGATTTGTTTATCAGGAGTTACTGTGAAACGCAGTTTCTTTGGGAAATGTAGTGCTACTATTTTTTTGGTTTTATTTTTCGTTAAAAAAAGCGTGTCTTACTTTTACTAATACATTTTTTTTCTAAATTTTATTATTATTCTTTTTTATTATTATAAATTTTGTTATTATAAATATTAATTATTAATAATATTATTGTTTTTACTATCATCTTCATCATATTGTAACGAGTCCGTAGCACCTTCAACTTTCTTCAAATGAGCATTCCAATCTTGAGGAAGTAACTATAAATTTATTTACAAGTATGTACACTATTTACAATAAGAGCAGGAAACAATTGCTAAACATCCAGCAATTAGGCAGCAAACAGTACACTGTACTCTCAACAGTAAATCAGCACCACGTATCTCCACTTCTCCTTATCTGAAGAAAGACATTAATTTATTGGAAAGGGTACAAAGAAGGGCTACAAGGTTAGTAAATGGGTTTTCTAATTTAGACTATGATTCCAGACTTAGAATGCTTAATATGTATAGTCTTGAGCGAAGGAGAGCCAGAGGGGACATGATTCAGTTGTTTAAATTTATTAAAATGAATGATGTTACGGGGTTAGATTTTAGCACGGAAAGCAGGACAAGGGGTCATTGTTTTAAGCTGTTTAAATCTCAGGCTAATCTTGAAATTCGAAAAAATTACTATTTTAGCAGGGTAGTGGGAACTTGGAATAGCTTACCGGAAGAGGCGGTAAAGAGCAATGGAGTAGATGGCTTTAAGAGGGCCATTGATCTTCATTGGGGTCTTTAATTTGACTAGGACCAGCCAAGTTGGGCCCAGAGCCTGCTGCTGGTCGCCACATTTGTATTTGTATTTGTATTTGTATCTAACGTGAACAGTAATTAAGAAATTACAAAAGCAAAAACAACATTTGCCCAAAGCGAATAAAAACGAGCACTCTCAGAAATCAACATCTGAAAAGAACTAACTGACTTGTGTTCAAGGCCAGCTATTTATACACGGAAAGAAATTACGACAATATTCGAGAAAAACCTAGAATATTTTGTTTCATTCATAACATTACGTAATCCATTCACAAATTCTAGTGATAAAAAGAAAAAGAAAAAAAAAGAAAACACTCCGAGCGAAAAATGTCTTCACGCTTATTAAATGCAGGGCAAGTGTAAAAACTACGAAACGTTACAGGGCCGGTATACAAGTGATAAAAGTGATATCTTCAGATACTTTTGCAACATGACGTCAGATAAAACCAAAACTAATGAAAATGATGCAAGGCAGGAAAAACAACAACTATTTACAAGATTTGTAACAATATTATAAAGTGCGTAAAAATTGATTGATGCAAAATTACAGTAATAGTAATAATTTCGTGAACTGATCTTGATACAGTTTACTACTATTTCTTAATTTTTTTTTTTCATTCAGAAAGTTTGTCTTACATTTATGTATGCATTTATTTTATTTTAATTCTTCTTATTATTAATTTTGTTATTATTAAATGCAATATTAATAACGATAATTTTATGATCATCTTTATCATCACCGTCATATTATAAAGTGTAAAAATCGATTGCTGCAAAATTAGAGTAATAATATTTCCGTAACTTGATCTTTGTACACTGACACACATAGTAAAAGACAGATAAGAAGAAGTAATTTACAACATAAAGAGTAAAATTGCATTCCGGGTTAGAGCAGAAAATGATTTTTTTCTTCCCAGAGCAAATCCTAGTCCTATTATGTGCATAAAAAAATCTCCATTCTAGATTGCCAAGAGGAAAAATTTTAATTTATTGAAAATATTATGTTTTATTGATAAACATAAATAAATGCATCTTGTTCATGAATAAAATACGAAACACAAGAATGTCGGACAGAATCCCAAACATCCAAGATCTCTATTGAAAACCCAGGATCTTGGGAGGAAACCTGTCAAATTACGGCCGTCCTTGTGGTGATTGTATTAACCCATTAATGACTGACCCATTAATGATTTTTTCCCCTAATATTTTGTATACTGGTTACAAATGGTGTTTAATGCACAGGAAAAACAACCAGGAGTGTCCACAGAGGGGGATTATGGCGCAAGTTGCGCCATCAAAATTGGGGGGGGGGGATTTTTTAAACTCATTTATTTGTTTATTTAAATTATTTATTAATTCATTCTTTAACGTAAATTACTTACTGGATTTTTTTCAAATAAAAATTATTCCTTAATTTATTTTTTCAATTTAAATTATTTCTTTAATTTGTTTATTATTATTTTTACTAGCATTACCCGCACGGCGATGCCCGTGCAATAAATGTAAAGGAAGTTAACTAAATAAAGTTTAACTCACTCTTGAGACTTAATTCTTATTTTCTTGTGTGTCTAATTTCTTGTGTGTACGTACTTTCTTGTGTGCCTACGATGTTATATTGAAAAAAAAAAACATTTTATAAGAAGAAGTAAGAGCAACAATTAACAAACTGGGGAGCTGAGAATAATTTTAAAACTTAGCTTTTTGTTCTTGAGATTAACGATGTAATTCTTGATAATGATCATATTAAAACTGCTACAGAACACACTTTACAATGGTTGTGTGCTGCAATCTGTCAATAACGAATTGAAAGAATACTAAAGTAATAATTGAGCCCTACTATTTGGTTGAAATGTTCATTTTTGTGGAAAATTCAGACACACTTTTTGGACTGTCCCTAAAAAGGGACGCTAGGCATTAATAAGTTAACAAAACCCCATCGGAGAACATTCTGCTGCGCTGGTGCGATCTCCACAAACTAAGTTTAGAGAGAGTGGGTCACATTGCTAAAACTTTGGCAAATTTGACTTGAAATTAGTTATAGTTCAATGTTCCACTACGGCAAAGTAACATGGTGACGAAGCAAAATTTCTAAACTTGACACGCCTATTTTAAAGTAACACGAGTATAGTAACTGGAGGGAGCAAGTCCATTGATAGTAAGGCAAAAACAAAGATCCCAAATTACACGGTTAAACTTAGGCGAATGGGAAACACGTTTTACACGAAACAATAAAAAGAGGCCTGACTTCTTCCAATATTTCACTTTTAAATATGTCACGTGACTTGGAATCTTTGTTTCTGAAAGCTTCACTCCCCCCACCTTTTACCCCTCCTCAATGCTAGATCAAATCATAAGAAGCGTTATCATTATTGAAAATAATAGCTAGTTGTAAGATTTGTACGAAAATATGTTTCTGTTATAATTTAAAAATAATTCAAGTTATAGTTTAAAAACTAAAAAATTCTCTTTTAAACTATAGTTCATGATACTATAACTGATTTCCTTCTGATTGTCAAAACTATTGAATATCCGCTAAGTTTACATGAGTTAATAAATATAGTTTAGCCTTTAGTATTATTAATAGTATTAAATATATTTTATGTTTGCAAAGAACGTGAGTTTTTATATTTTATTCAGTATTAATAATAGTATTAAATCAGTAATTCAGTATTAATTTTAGTATTAATAATAGTATTAAATATATTACTTTTATGTTTTTAAGGAACGTGAATTTTATCTTTTATTTAGAGTTACATACATACAAACAAACCCACATGTGAAACTAATAAAAGCGTATTAAAAAAATGGAAAGAATGAAAGACGTAAAGAACAATCAGATGAAAGAAAAATAGTTTCAATATTGCAACACTGTTTCTAAGTTTACTGAATCGACAAACAAAATCGACATGACAAAATCTAACAAAGAATATTGTTCCGGAGGTCTTAATGACATTTCGTGACTTCCCAATTTAATTCATTTGTAGTGAAATATCGTTTAGCGAAACGTTTACTGCTACCGTTTCTCCATCAATCCGTGATTTTTAGTACGAGACCTTAATATTCTATTTCCATGAAAATGCAGTGGCCATCCACTTATCTTTCTAATGTGAAACGATTTGGATAACAAAGCTCAGATAAAAGGTTTTCGCTGTTTTTCACGCCAACAACGTAAATAATTGTAATGTAAATGCAGGTCTTTCTTTATTTGTGCGCGAAAGAATGAATAGTGTAATAATTGAAGCATTTATTTGCTTCTAATACTAGATTAGCTTCGAACACTTCACAAGATCTTCCACTTAAAGAAACAGTGCATCACGCAGTGGATTTCTGCACACGTTGGCATTACTGAAAACGAAATAGCAGATACTTTGGCAAAAGAAGCAAGACAATTAAATACCAACAGAGTTACCAAAGTTACTCCCTGCGATATTAATTCTGTAGCTAGAGCAAAACTAATTGACAGAAAAATCAAAATAAAATTCCAAATTCCAGAAATCAGTACCAATAGAACCGTTACCAGTACATTAACAAGACTTAGGACAGGACACTTCAGGGGGATGAAGATACTTAATAGTCCAGTAACTTTAGCATTTTTCTTCGGAATAATTTTAACCCGAAGTTTTCTTTGACACAAAGCCTTTTCATGTCGTTCTAAGTAAAACCTCAAAAGTACCCGACATTATGCTGTACGCGTCCCCCCTTTTTAAGGGGGGGGGGGAACAGGGGGGCCAAAAAATCCTGCTTTGAGTATATAAGCAAGTGAGGTGTCTATTTTTGTGTATTTTTCACGCTGAGTAGAATGAAAACAGTATCATGTTAATATAGTCAACAGTTTCTTAGTGAGGAGGGGTTTTTATGTAAAAAAAGTCACATACGTAACCAAGAATGTTTTGTAGTAAAAATTTTTAATTAAGTGTTAACGTACATTAGAAAAATATCATTAGAACAGTAGACATACATTATTATATTACAAGAAAAAAATTTATTTTTTGAAACTACAAAGTGTTGATAGTTTCTCTCACCTGTTCTTGGTTGTAGAAAACCTGTTCAGTACATTACGTGTCTATCCCGTCCATCACTTCTATTTCTTCGGTACCAATGATAACATCACTTTCAGAGATTCCGTCCATTGGTGCAGCATTTAAGCAAGACTGTACATGACAATTTCCACATGCTACAGAGCAGTATAGTCCCAACTTTCGGGATCCACACATGAAATTTTTAAAGGTGCCTCCATCCATTGATAATTCTAACATTTCCATGTCTTGTACAAACAAGTGGGCACTTTTGGCGTACAAAAAATGTCCCGCAGCATGGAAATAGGGTAACATTCTCTTAATTGCAGTCAAATATGACGTCCAATCACCTATCCTCTCAGCTCTTATAAACTCTTTCAGGATTAACACCATATCCAAATACTGGATCCATAATTGTGAGGTTGGTCCTTGGTGTTTCAAATTGGAACATTCATTTTGAAATTTACTTTTCACATCACTAAGGACCCTCAATTCTTTCACCTCAGAAAATTAAGGAAATTGAGGTAAATTTAAATAAAATTTTGTTCGTCACTAGTCAAAGGCAATTCACTGAAAATTATTTTAGATAGAGCTATTTGCAAAAGTGTATGAGCTCTAACAGCTCGAGAGTAAGCATGTCTTGTCAATTGTCAACTGAATGAGAAGCGTAAATAGTGTTCATTACTTCTTTGTGGCCACTTCCAGCCATGATAAAGCCAATTGAACCGAAAACACATGTTTCACAAGACTTGCACATGTGAAAACCTCCAAGTCTCACAATTATTTTGGAGACCCGTGAATTTTTATTGGCTGAAGCAACAATTTCCCTTGCTTTAATAAATAGAGGTTGGTCAGATGTTACTTACACAGCTAGTGTGACCATATTTAAAACCATCTTCTAGAATATACAGCAATGTACTGTAAATTGTGTCATAATTGCTTGGAGGATGGTTTATGAATGGTAAGTACATTACACGAGATTTATAGTATTCCTCATGCTCTGTCAAATGCTCTATAAATCCGCTCCACCCAGGAATTTGCTCATACAGATTGATTCATACAGAAGTGCTTCTTTGTAGGAAGTACAGAACACTAAGCTTGACAAAATGTCTATCAGACGTCTGGAACCAAAGTATCTATGGAAATGAACAGTTATTCCAAGGAGGAGGGCGATATGAATGACCGGGGACGAACTGCAGACATGATGGCATGACAGATAGCAGTGGATTTCTTTTGTAAAAGTTCTACAGTGCCTTTTCTATTTTTAATAACGATTTCTTCTGTTAGAAACGACAAAAACTTGGGTACACTTGCTCTTGCGTTGATGTCAGAGAATAGTTTAGTACTGGGAGGATATGTATCTACCTCACATACTGCAGAGCATATATCTTGACGAATGATCTCCGCTGCCTTCTCTATGACTCTCAGTCGTTCCTTTTCTGGATCAGATCCTCTATTTTCATACCATGCTTTGGATAACACACCATAATTTGTGTCTCGAAATCACAGAATAGTTGGCCCTTTCTCTTTGTTGGTAATCACAAGTCTATCACCGTACCGCTCAGCAAGTTTTTTCTTAATGGTTATGTCATCAGCCTTCCAGTTTAAATCATCACGTACGTCTTTAAGTTCACAGAGGGTGAACTGACAATCATTTGTCTAAATCAGGGGTGGCCAACCTTTTTGGGAAGAGTGCCACTATCTAGGTGAAAAAAGTTCGGCGTGCCACTTTCAATTTTTTCAACAAACTGAAATTTTTTAAAAAAGTTAAAAAAGATTATTTGCTGACTGATTCGGTGATTTTCTAGTACATTTTTAGCTAGTACAATTAACTAATATATTTTTTCACGTCAGTCTGAGGGGTGAAATTGATAAAACAAATGAAAAAAAAATCCGAGTATAAGAGATAGTGTTCAAAAAACTTTTATACGTTCAGTCAGTAGGGTTGCGCTTAAAATATAAGCAAATAACAAAATAATAATTATAATAATAATTCTAAAACTTAAACGGTCAGTACTTAATATGGCTTATGGATGGGTCCCTATTTTACCCCGTCATTAATTTTAGAATTAGTTCTTGAAAAAGCTAACACATATCAGCGTTTTAAGTGCTATCAGTTAGCATTTAATACTATTATAATTATTTTTATGTTCATTAAAAAATATATTTGTTCACAAACATTTTTTGAATAAAATTTACGACAGCACCAGACAGCTAAAGCGTGTAAATAAAAAAAAGTTGTTGATACAAATTTGCAAAATTCAATGTAATTTGGATGACTGGCAATGGAAGTAGGCTTTTATAATTGATTTCCAATGCTATAAGACGCAACATGTCGGCAATTTTAGTTTGGATTTTAGGTAGACAACAAGTAATGTCTTGCAAAGAAATCGACGAAGAATTTGAAAACATCAGTAATTTTTTGTCATCTTAAAACTCATCAAACCTATATATTAGTGAGTGCATACTTCAAAACAGATGTAAACTTTTTACTATCAATCCTGAGGACTTTATTAACTTTGGATAGCTACTTCCAGTATTGATATGAAATGTGTTAATCTTTTTTCTCCGAAGTCAAGAGAAAGAAATTGCTTGGAAGTTTCATTGTAAAGGAATGTGTATGATCTATATGGGTTTAGGAAACAATTTTTGCCCTAAAATCTTAAATTGGAATTATTTAGGCGCCAGACAATAAAGTATGAAATAGCTGAATTTAATTGCTAATTTTCATTCGTAAATAACATTCCCTTATTCCTTCAAGATATTTTAAAACACATCCCCTCAAATTCTAAAACAGCATGAGTACTTTTAATTTATATAGCTATCGCACATTTCAATGAAGGAGTAACTTGTCAACCTCTTCACTTTTTTTTAAAAAAACTTTCACCTGGGAAAAGGTTGACAAGTTACTCGACCCTATTCAATGAGCCTTAAGAATTTGTCTTCCAAAAAAAAATTTCAAGCAATGCAGCAAAAAACACTTAAGGCGCTCCTTTTCAGCCGCAAATACCGAATTTTGTCTATTCTGATGGTTTCTTTATCTTAGTGACAGAGTTAACTTCTTCAAACATTTCCTCACCTGGCGCTGAAAGTATTTAGCCGTAAATACAAAAATTCTTCTACAACATCAAAAGTTCCATTCGTGTTATGCACAAATATCGCTCACGAGCTAGAAAAGTGACACAACTCTAAACTTTGGCATAACGTACTGACAAATAGAGTCGACGCTCGTTATAACGACCACACGTTATAAAGACCATCCTAATACAACGACCGGTGAGAAAACCCCAACTGTATCCCAATATACTCTATGTTCTACCTCTTATAGCGGCCACTCATTATAAAGACCGTTTTCTGTAGGACGGAGACGGTAGTTATATCGAGCGTCGACTGTAATTCAAAACCTAAATGTAATGCTCTTTCTTGCCGCAAAACTCACACAAAGCTAGCTCATATAATTGGTGCATGATGGTACAAGCACGGTATAATCAGTACTGAAACCTCTTTTAAATTTAAGGATTTAGCGAAATTTTTTTCAAGCATTAAGTATGAACAATTAATTTAAATAACAAAAATTAACCACTAAACATAACTTCGTTGTTTTTTTTTGTTTTTTTGCCTTTTTTTTTTTTTTTTTTTTGCCCGTATTGTAATATTCGAGATTTTTGAACAAATTTTTGAATGTCCAAAACTAACGATATGTACAATTGTGTTGGCAATGGGTATGTCAGCCTCCTGAAACATGTCAGCTCATGGTTCTATTTTTCTGAGTAAAGGGCCATGCTCCACATCGACGTAAAGCAGAAAAAATAGGCAGAAGCGTAAAATTTATTCAATGGTGTTCCTATGGAAAGTAACCGGATTTTTGGTTTCTGCCTTCAGTTTCGGTCGCGTTTTACGCTGATGTGGAGCATGGTCCTAAGAGTCTTAGTTTTTGGGATAATCTTCTCAATTTTTAAAAATTTTCTACAAGTCTTCGCGTGCCACTCCTGCTGCTCTGCCGTGCCACACTGTGGCACGCGTGCCGCGGGTTGGCCACCACTGGTCTAAATGAAGGAATAAATCATATCCATAGTGTCAACTACACCCTGTTCTATTGGACGACCTGGAGGATCCTCTGATGCTTTCGTTGAAAATTCAACCAAGCAAGTAGCATATCTGGCATCAGCTGCAACCAAATCAATTACATAAATGATACGCTGCCTTACAATTTTCGTCCAATCATCATTTCTTGTTTGTATCGTATTCATCACAGTATTTTTTAATTCGAGTGTTGAAACCTTTTTTTTTTTTTTCCAGAACTCTTTGCGCTTCTTCTTTTCTTTATCCACAACATCTTCGTCTCCACAAAAAAAGCAACATTCTTTGAAATTAAAATACGATGCCGTTCGCATTCTAGTTTTAGTAGGACTAGGTGACGAGGTTGCTTCTTCAGCATCGCGTTTTCTTTTTAAATGCTGCTATACTTGATTTACGGATATAGTCGTATTTGCGAACAATGAAACTTTTCCATCCTTTCTGTTGTGCTTTTACACAGTAAAGCGTTGCCACAAATTGCACACAACGTGGTCGTTTGAAGTACTACACACACGCAGGGAACACGTGTTTTAGGAACCGAGCACAGAATTTAACGCACTTCTGAGTAACGCGAACGATAAAACACTGACCACTAAGACGACTGTATTGAGCGGGCGGGGGGAGGGGGGGGTTGGAGCCGCAGAGACGGGTGAACTGGTATTTCAACAATCCAACCACTTACCCTTTGACCCCTAGCTGTCCTTCGCTACGCTCATTTTGATTTACGGGTTTTGGTTCACGGACATTTTAAACAAAACACTTAAAAAAAATTCTCTAGTTTCCATAAAACCCCTCAAACTCAAAAAATATTTAAAATGTTTAACTAAATTTTTAATTTTTAGAACTACATATCAACTTTATTGTGCTTCCATTCGATTCAGCGTACAAAATACATAAAAAATGATACCCCACTTGCCTAATATATATTGAAATTAACTTTTTTCACTCTCCCCTACTCCCCCCCCCCTAAAAGGGTCGAAGCGTACACAAAAATGTCGGATACTTTTGAGGGGTCACTCACAATGATATAACAAAGCTCTGTGTGAAGAAAAACTTTAGGTTAAAATTATTCCGAAGAAACACATTTTTTTTGGCTAAAGTGACTGGACTATAAAGACGGGACAAGGACGTATTGCCTCTGCAAAAATTGCCCAGACACAGAACTAAGCCCCGAGCACCTTTTCAACTGTCCCGCTCTCCTGGCGCAATTGCAGCAAATAAGTGACAATTCGTGGCCAGACTTATACGAAGAAACTTGTCTTCGTATCGCTGAAGCTGTACATAGGACCTTCGGTCCTATTTAATTTTTATATGTGACACGAAATTAACCAACCAACCAACTAGATTACCTAGCTAGGTTGTGAAAATATGCGTTTCGATGAAATGCAAAATATGTGATAGATGGACAATTCCATGAGTAAATAATTGACTTTTTGTAGAGCAAAACAGTAACTATTTTGTAACATTCAACGCCGAATTTACTTTCTGCGAACCTTGCGTCTTGCCTGTTGTATTTTTTAAGCTGAATTTAATGGCATGATTTAAATCCCTAAATGCATTTTGTGTGATTTTTTAACATTTGTTTTAAACATAGTAACTGATTGATATTTTTAAAAGTAAAATGTAAGTCAGTTACTATGCTTTTAACAAATTTTAAAAAATCATCCAAAACGTATTTTAATAATTCAATTAGATCATTAAATTCAGAAGTTTTAGTAATATACAGGAAAAGATCACTTTTACTGTGCATACTTTGAATTTTATATTACAAAATACACACTGGTTTGCTTTTAACATGTCAGTCAGTTACTCGCGGAATTGACCAGATATGACAAAGTCAACTACAAAAAGAGGATAAACTTTAAAAAATCCATCTGAACTGAACTAAAATTTTATTTTAAAAATTGCATTTAATTTTTATTATCTTTAGCTAAAATAGATGTTTTGATTCCTTTATTTTAAATTTTAAAAGAAGATTAGCAAGATTTCGTACTTACCATGGCAATTTTATCTTCTTCCCACCTACGTCGATCTGTCACAGCAGTTGGTATCAGTTGGAAATCAAGCATTTTAGACTGCAATCAAGCGAAGTGGCACTTTTATCTCACTTCAAACCTGAAATACAGCTTCAATTAGTATCTTAAAACGTTTCTCATTCTATTTTAAAAGGAAACGCTCAAAACTAGCTTGATTTTTCGCGTCGCAATCTAATTTCTAATTGAAAAACATTTTTGTTTGTCACACATATCTTAATTGAACTTCTGAAATAAACGGCAAAACTTTTACCGTATGGGAAAAATATCTGATTTTCTGTATAATGGTTCATTATTTACTTATTTTTAAAGTAACTAAAAAATCGTTCGTAGAAAAGCAGAACATACATTAAAATCACTTTCATGAACAAATTAAGAGGATATATTGCTATAATTGAGAGCTCTAAAACTGGTTTCCAAAGGTGTGTCCCTCAAGTAACAGATAAACTTCTTTTAAAAAATTATTTTTCTGAACTGAAATTGCAATTACTCAAATTAAGTACTTTCACCGGGTCAGCAATTTTCCTATTTCCAACAAGTTGTAAAAACAAAGCAGTTAGTCACATTCTCAATAAACATCAGGTATTTAAAAATATATTGAACAAATAAATGATGAAATATTTGGAAACAGCGTGAAAAAGATTTTTTAGTTTAGGTTCAAGAAAAAAACATTTCCGTAGCTTAGATAATTTTCAACACATGCGTAGTTCGTCTACAGTATGAAAAAGAAAATAGGTTGAATATTTTTTTTCATTTAGATCCTTCAGAAAATTTTCAGTTTATTTAAAAATCGACGTGACGAAAAATCAATTCATTCATTTACATCCAACCGACAAAATTTATAAAATATTTATTTCCCTCGACCTTAAATTATTCAATCAATATGACAATACTTTTTATTGAAATAAATGTATCTCAATATGTATACATCTCAGCTGTAATCATTGTAGTCCAATTCCAAACATTTTAACCACTTCCCTTACGAATTTTTTTTGGAAATATTGCAAAAAAAAAAAACACATTTTTTTTTAAATTTAATTTTGAAATACAAGAAAATGAAGCAATACAAATTTATTATGTAGGTTTCAAGTTGAATTTTTAATTAATTATAGGCGTAAAATCAATTAGTTTCACCCGAGTTTTCTCGGGATAATAATTACCTGCAACTCATACGAGCCCGAGATAACTCGGGATAATCAGGCAAGCGGTTAAAGGTCTGGTAAAAAATGATTTTTGATATATTAGAGTTTATCGCTTGATTGAGTTTTGAAATAAGTAGTTGAATTTATATCAAGGACAAATTTTCAGCATTTCTCAAGCGATCTTTACATGCTTACTTTAAACAACAGGGTTATTTTCTTTTTAAAAAAGCAATGGCTAACTGTAAACCTTTGGTTTGATTAATTCTTTAAAGTGTCAAAAGTAATAATAATTGCACTTCAATTCTACAAAAAATTAAGTTTCTTAGTATGTTACAGCTGAACGATATTATCTCGATTGAGAAGTAAGATTTAACATAATTCCCGTAAGTTACAAAAAGAGTTGTTCTTTAATCCTAAGAGAGGTATTTACGTCTATAAACTCTGCCCTACTTACTTCCAAATTTTACACGAATGTAACAATCGACTGCTGCTATAAATCTAGATTAGCTTTAAATTTTAATTACTTAACATAATATAGCTGGAAAAGAATAGTTTTAATAATCGACAATTATTGCGTTATTAACGTATTAGATATAAAATATCAACAAGTATTTTATTAAAAAACATTTAAAAAATACAAAATTTAAGTTTCAAATAGAGAGGTAGAGAGAGGTTTGAATATAATAAAAATAAAGAAATTTCAATGCAAAAAAAAAATTGCATAAATACAAATGAATGCGTCTGTGTTTTCATTCAAACCATACCATGAAAAATTCTAATAAGTATATTATGACAGAAATTCGAAAGCCACATTTATTTTATATTTGAAAATCAAAAGGAGTCAATTCCGTACTAAGCGGCATTGAGGAAGACTGAAACTACAAACGTGTCAGAAGTATTAATTAACGCACCTAAATTCGGATAAAACTTGATTCTTGCGCGGGAAAAACAACAAACTCTTGTGTACCGTATGCCCGTCACGCATTATCTGTCTCGATAAAACGGATAGTACACGGAAGATTTATTCTCCATACTTGGTTCTAGAGACGCCGTAATGTCAAACTGGCAATTAAATTGACGCGTTAAGAGGTAGATCACGAACTAGAGAGAAAAAATAAGTCGATTCGGATTGCAATATTACTTGTCGTCAAGGGAACATTCAATTGAGCAATTTTCTTAGGAGATAATTCTGATTGATGGCGGGTGAAGTCACTTTCGAATGTTTCGTCTGACGTTCTAAATGGCAAAAGCAACGTCCAAAAACAATAGTTGGAGTTGTTATTTGCGTTCTTCAGATCTTTCTAAAATTTTCAGATAATTGTTTCCATCATCATTTTATTAGCTGACACGGGTTCGTCGGATGGCAGTTTATTGCTATTAAGTAAGGGTATTCGTTGTTGTTTGAATATAAGCATTCTACTTTCATCTGAAATTTCTTACTGGAAACGTCATTGAATAATTTCTTTACTTATCGAAACTTTAATCCTTTATAAGAGAGAGACTAGTTTATGGCTGGCGACTTTTTTAAAACTCTTCATGCTGTGACGGAACTCAATACCGCTTACTTTAATTTAGTACTATGAATCCAATATGGGTGGAATATCCCTGTTGGGTACTTGAGAGTACCATTCCTTGTACCTTGCTAAGAGTCCGACAGTTGGTGTAAACCATCAGAAACAATTTTCTTAGCGGTTCTAGGTAATTGTCTAGCTCTAGTAATTGTCAAAGTTTTTATGCTCGTTACTAGGGATGCACCGATAAGCAAATAGGCCGATTACCGATTAATCGGTTGTTGATAATCAGCTGAGCTGATTAATGGTAAGAATGATTGTTTTTAATACTACGATTTCACAATCACTGTTTTTTCTCTCTTAGACTATTCCAAGTTTAGAAATAGTAAGTAATTTATTTCTGATTTTTTTTTTTCCATTTTCCTAATTTTCACAAAATAATTTCAGTATTTTATTTAATTTCTTAGAACCGATTTACATATTATTGTTAATAATATTACATTAATACATTGTTAATTATATTAATGGACATATTTTTTTTTTTTTAAAGGGAGGAGGGTCTGTGGTGAGCACTCCACAATTTAGGAGTACTTTTAATTTTCAATTTTAATTATCAGTAGCAATTTAATTCAAGACTTTTATTCTTTGAAAACTAGAGGTCACCTAACACAGTACTAAGGAGAAAACTATCACCACATAAAAAATGTTGCAACATTGTCTATGTGTATATTTATTCAAAGCAGGAGAATAAATTTATTAAAAACTTAATATCAACTATGAGGATTATTATTACTGTCAATAAAATCAAGCATAGTTTCTTAGTGAAGGTACACTTTAAAGAAGAATGTTTACAAAATATATTTTTCAGTCGATTAATCGGCTCAATTTTTCCGATCATTAATAATCGAGAATTAAGTGGCCGATTATGGCAGATTAATCGGTACTGCCGATTAATCGGTGCATCCCTACTCCGTACCTATGTTATTTGATACATTTCCGACTAAAACAAAACGAAACAAAAAAACATAAGCATTAATTTACAAATAAATTAAAGAGCATAAAGAGTTAAAACTTTAGCACAGGAAATGCAAATTAAAAATTGCTTTGGCGCAATACTTAATTAAGTATAAAAACGCTTTTTATGAACAATCTCGATTACTTATTGCTTTTACTTGCCCGTAGCTCATGTTCTACCCTGTTTGGGATCCACCGGCCTTCCCACGCTGGTCCATGGCCGGGGCGGACTCCTCCGGCTTCTTGTCCACGTCTTCCGGAATCAACTTTACTTATACTCGACCCCCATCCTCGACTTTACACAATCATCTTCAGACATAATATCAGCATCCAGCGCACAGCATGTAGCATCGAGTCCCTGGCATTCATTTGAATTTTAGCTTCTTGAATTCAAACTACAGTGAATTCTCACTTATACGCGGCCTCATTTATGCGCCTTTTTCACTTATACGACGATTTTAAATGGTCCCAGCACATTCCATTGCAAAATAATGACAGTATCATTCGTTTATGCGTCGCTCTAAAGATAAATATTTCACTTATGCGCCGAATTTTCCGTAAAATGTAAAAAAAAAAATATTTTCTTTAAAAAATAAGCATTTTTCTTCAGTTTCCTCTTTAATCTTTCGCCTTTATCGCTCACGGAAGGTATTTTTACCGCATGAACTAGAATTCGGAGAGGAACAATTATCTATTATGTATCGTTTTAAATTGAACATTTTGTACTTAGGTATGCTACGATTTTTGTTTTCTCATTATCATTGTAGTTACGTTATAGTGATTTCCTAACCGTAGTTATGACGTCCCTTTACTATAGAAACATTCTTATTCATTCTCTCGTTAAAATCTATGTTGCGTTTTAGTCCTTTAAATAGGCTTTTTCACTATACGTCTCTTTCACTTATGCGACTTTTTCTGTTGGTCCCTTGGGCAGGCGTATAAGTGAGAGTTCACTGTATTCTGTCCGCAGTTATGAATGTCACAGGAGCCATTAGTAGGAACGAGAGACCGTACGTGTAGGGTCCTTTCTCAATTCCTGATTGCGATAATAATTTCCGCTCAAAACATCAATTTTAGCTTCTTGAATTTTAGCTTCTTGAATTCAAACTATTCTGTCCGCAATTATGAATGTCACAGGAGCCATTAGTAGGAACTAGAGACCGAACGTGTAGGGTCCTTTCTCAATTCCAGATTGCGATAATAATTTCCGCTCAAAACATCAAGTTTCAAATTAATGCCAGGGATGCCGTTGTGTGCTGGATATTTTTTATACCTCTTTTCACAATTCTTCTGTAAAGTCTTAGGAAATGAATTCTTTTAAACTTTCAGAAAAGGCAGATTTTTTTAGTAAAAGGCTTTGAGGGAACGTTCTTATTTGGAAACTTTTTTTTTTATTATTATGGTGGATATTATTAAAAACGTTTATTAATGTTAGGAGCTATTGTGTTTTGCAAGGTACATGTTTGAAGTTGTCTTGCTAATAAAGGGGATTTTTATTGACTATTGTCTATTTTTAAAATATTATTTAAAAAAAACTATTATTCTTTGGGCAGTAAATAAATAAATAAAGTAAATAAATAAAACAAGAAATCTGTTTCTTACTTTCGCTGATGTTAAACTCTGGAAGGTAAAGTCTGGCAAGCAACTTCTTTACACTCATAGCACAAGCAGCCACCGTACCAGCACTGTTAGTGCCATTAGGATTTGTAATTTTTTTTTTCCATGAAAGGTGTGTAATTACCAACACAGTCGAAAAAAAGGCTTGTACTGGGTTTGGAAGGCGAATAGGATGTGAAAACAAAGAGAGAATGAGACAAGAGGAGGCGGTGATACACTGAATCCGCCTCTAATTGTTCTTGAAAAAAGATAACTTTCACATATTTAAAATCATTAATTTGCTCTTCATAGCAAATAAGCGTTGATAATTCAATTAACAAAAAAAAAGTCTTCATAATTCATCGACTTATTCTGTGTCACCCACTCTTTGTTTTGTCGTCTCTATTCGCTCTTTGTTTTAATATGCAAAGCCATCCTTTCTTAAAGAATTGAATTAATAGTAAGAATTAACCGTAAAATATGCTTTTCGTTTCGTTTGCATTGAGGTGTAATTTGAAATGTGTCACACACAGAAATCCATTAACTGAGGGGGAGAAAATAGGGAATATGTTTTGATTTAGTTGAGAAAAAAACTGAAGCTGACATAAAACACGCCCCTAATTTGAAGTTAAAACAAGTAAAATAATTGGTTTCAAGTATTAATTTGTTTAATAAATAGCTTTAAACGCTACTTTTTAGTGTCCAAGTCCTTTCAAATTCCACTCAAAGAAAATAAAAACTACAAATATTACGTATTTAGATACGGCTTGATTAACGTATTCAGTGACTGTTGATTAAATAAAGTGCTGAGTTGAAGAAAAGGGTTTTTTATTTCATTTTCTTCAATTTCGTGCTTTCGTCCTTCTTTTGTCACCTCTGCTTTAAGTTTCCGGGTGTTTTTCTCTAACTTTTATTTTTTTTTCTTCAATAGTATTTTCAAATAATCTTTTTCACGTGTAACATTGTAAATACTACTACTACTAATAATAATTCATAGAAATAAGAAAAAAATAGATAAAAGAAATACGACTCAATTACTTAACTATAACGATGAAACAGCCATTTTACAAAACGTGGGAAAGCGAGGTGCATTATATATTATTTTTGTGAATATGAAGTTTGTTTTAAAAGTAATGTAGATGAATCCTATTTAATTTTTTCTCAATTAGTTTTAATCATTTTTAGGTTGAAAATATGTTTATTATATCACTTAAGCTTATTAACATTAAAACTCTTTTTAAGAAGAGGAAATAGGAAATTTAGTGGCGAAACTTTATAACCATGTAATGTGAAACATTGTGTTTGAATATTCTGATTAACTTTAGAGAATATAATTCACATTCTCTAATTTACGCTTCGAAAATTGCTGAATAAAGTATCATAGTACTATAATATTCTATATCTCTCTTTATGATATGAAAAAAGAGAAACTTAGTGGCATAATCTTAGCATCCATTTCAAAACTGAAATATAGTGCTTTGGAATAAGTTGATTAAGTTTGAAAAATGTGTTGCGTATTTTCTATTTTTTGGTCCGAAAAAAGTTAAATATTAATCTAATTCCTTTTTAAACAATAGAAAGAAATATTCGATGGCATGAACATATTTTGTGTTTATGAATATTCTGATTTATTTTGGAAAATGAGAAACATATTTTCTACTCTTGAGATTTTAAATGAAGCATCACACTTCTATACACATAAAAAATAATGAATAAATGGAGATGAGAAAATTAGCCTTAATAATTTTAGCATCAATCAACAGTGAAATATTTTTGCGTTTTTGAGCATTCTAGTTAATTTTTGACTAGATGTGAGCGGCAAAATCATGGGTTTGCTTTCATGCTGTGAGTTTGGAGGTTTTTTGATGGGATACACTAAGACATTTCCGCGGATCCAAAGCAACACGAGCGTAAGTAAATACTGTAGGTGACATCTGCGACCGATAGGCCTCAAGAAGGGGTACCCACAGAGGGGGGGGGCGATTATGGCACAACTCAAAATTTGGGGCTGGGTTTTTTTTTTAATTTAAAATATTTGTTGATTTTTTTAATTTAAATTATTCATTTATTTTTCTTACATTTTTATTATTTATTTATTTATTTATTTATTCATTTGCGTGTCTGTGTGTGTGTGTGTGTATGCTTGGAATGTCTGGAAGGAAAAAAAAACGATTCTATTTTACACATAATTAGTACTTTTAAAAAATTAATAATACGTAAAAATAATAATTATAATTTAAGAAAATAAATAGTGTTTTTAAAAAATAAAACAGAGAAGTAAAAATAAAAAAAGCACAAAATGGTTGTGAATAAGTTTTTTGGGGGGGGGGGGGGGGGGATTTGAGGGCGGGATGTGCACCTCTGGCCTCAACGACCGATTGGTCTGATGGATGATGTGGTGGTCTGCTTATCTTCCACCCTCTTTCCTTCTTTCGTCTGTAAATTCTATCACAGAAATGTATGCTAACACATTACAATATGTAACGAGGCGAAAACTGTGTAATTTTTTTCTATGGTTCAAGCTCATCAGAGTGCTATTATCAGCTAGTTAATAGCAGCGGCGAGACCAGCAACTTTTTCAGTGTGAGGATGGGATCCTTTTTTTAGATACTACAATTGAAAGTTAGATATCATTGCATTATTTATTCTACAAATTTGCACTACACATAAAATTTTTATTAATATCCTTTTGTTTTTATTTTTAGGTTCAAAGGGGTTCTATGGCAGGAATACTAATTCCCTGGACACGTGAAAAAAGCTAACTATCAGATGAATAATTATACTACCAGCGTTGATGCATACTTTGGAGAAATATTTTTGTTATTAAAAGTAATCGATTGCAAGTTTGAATTCAAGACAAAGATCACGACAGAACCTTTCCTCAAAAAAGTTATTGAGATCACGTTTCGTTTAGATGCATTTATTCCTACTTCATTAAAACCCTTTTCAATTTGGAAATCTTAAAATAAAATTGTGTTGATAAACTTTTGAACTGAGAGTTTCAAAAAATGATGACGTCAACTTACGACTTAGAAGACACTGTGTTACATACACCGAAGTTCGTTGAAACGAGCTTCGACTTCAGTTCTATATTCTCCTCCAAAGACCTCCATGCGAGCATGGAAAACATACCAGAGTCAATGGACATTGGTCAGTGCAGTGACCCATCTTTGAAAGGAACGTGTTCTAAACTTACAGACGACCGATTCCCCACAGAAGATTCATCCTCTGTGTTCTCAGAAAGCATGGAAAGCAACAGTGTACCGGATGGCCTTATTTCCAGCAACGAAAGCATTCCAGTAAAACTTCCCAACTACAACCTCCGTCAGAGGTCTATTAAAAATAGAATCGAAACAGAAATTCGGCGAAGGAAGGTGCCCAGCAAAAAGCCACCCAAACCAAAACAGAGACCAGCACCCCTGAGCAAATATCGCCGCAAGACGGCGAACGCCAGGGAAAGGACTCGCATGCAGGAAATCAACGAAGCTTTCGAGAACCTGAGGAAAGTGGTGCCCCAGTTCCCGCGCAAAACTGGTGACGACAACACCAAGCTCACTAAAATCACCACACTGAGGCTGGCAGTCAATTACATCGCGGCGCTTTCGCAGATCCTGAAACAGGATGATTCCAACAAGAACAGCGGATCCAATCCTAACGACAGGTTTGCTTCCGACAATGCGTGTCCGAGTGTGGACGCGATAGACCCCATGGACCTTCTGAGGGACTGCCTTCTTGACAATTCATTCGATCTCATCCTAAGTTCAGATGGTGATAGCTTGTCTCTTAGCGAAGATCTCAATGTTTAGGAAGAACTGTTGAACGGAAAGAATTCAGGGCGATTCTCGTACCCTAAGAACTTTTTCTCCAATTGTTTTCGACCGGTTATGCGAACGATATCTATTGCTGCCCCGTAAAACTGAATGCTTATTGTTAATGCAATGTGGTTTTGAACACAGCATGAGAAAGCAATCGAAATGCCCACTATCATTTTTCAGAGATATATTCGAAATTGTTATCAGAGGATACAGAGTTAGGTAAACCATTAATAATAATTTAAATTGATATGTTGTATAAATCCTGTTTTGAATCTTTCAACAAAGGGAAATAAAATGATATAGAAATTCAATGTAAGCAAACGATGAATTAAAATAAATGAATAGATGGCGCAGCAGAATACTATCATGGTAAAATAAAGGACAGTAGGCGCAGAAATGAGTTTATGAAATATTGAGGAAACTCATTTTGGATACCCTAACAATAAGGAAATGTGCAACTTGGACGTTTTTCTCGCGCTTTTTTTTTTTTTTTTTCAGAAAAATCAAATTTTCGATCTTGTAAAATAAAATTTATACATAACAAAGATGCAAAATAAATAAATAAATAAATAAAAAAGGAGAAAGAGAAAGATAAATGGAAAATTTGCAGTTCACCTTCTCACGGCAGAATAATTCTATTAAACTTATCAGTCTGTTCCCAAATAAAATCTTTTAAAATGTCAAAGCTATTTGTCAGGAGGCGAGTAATGTAAAACATTACTGCAGTTCAAGTTATTGGTACTTATTGCCATAGCAACGCATCGTTTATGGTCACTGGATAGTGATTTCGAATCCAGGCTATATCGTATTACGGAGGTAGCAAAATTCGATTCGCCAATCTGATGTCAAATTCGTCACGTGACCGAGTCGAAAACTATAACGATGTTAATCCCATGCGTACGAAAATCTGGCTGACTTTTGTGACAATTTTCGGCTGAATTCAGTATATTACGATTCAGCATTTAAGTCAAAAAACAAATCTGAACGGCTCAAAAATAGTTTACTTTTTGTAGTGTTGCGTCCTATATAAAGCATCATGGTAAAAGACTACAATATGTGTTGTGTGAAAATGACTGTTTAATGTAAAAATATCCATGTTCAAGAAATATATATTTTGAAATGTTTTATGTTTATAAATTAAGTACTGCAATGCAAATTATATAAGCATTACTTAAACCTGTACGTCAGAGCCAGGCTAACGTAAGTCCAAAAATGACTATGTTCACTTAATTACTGTATTATAAGTAGAATATTATTCCGCATCGACCCATTAAAACATTATTCTGTAAACGACACTCCTTCACAATTATTTAGTAGCATTAAAAGAGCGCGAGTGCTTTGCATACGTCAGACGAACGTTAAAGTGCTCTCCTGAAAAGTAACGTAAATGGAAATACGTTAGTCTGTTTCCGAGGTAGAGAAATCGCATATGATAGGGATGCGTTTCCAAAGTAGCAATGTTTTTCTTGACAGAGAAGGGCATTACATTATCTTTTCTTGAATAAATTTGGAAAACCATCTGAAGTACCTTGTCTATCCGGTGAAATAGTTGAATTTATTTATAGAAATTTGTATATCTGGTCACTGTGATGTTCACTATGATTATAAATAATTTAAGATTTTAGAATATGAAAATTGGAATTCAATGCTTTGTGCCCAAGCATTCCAAAATAAATTGCAGGTAATTGTTTCGTGGTTGTAAAATATCCTTTCTTTTGTGAAAAGTTTTAATTCTCGAAATTCAAGTGAAAATTAATTACATATATTAGTTCAAACTTTAAGCAACGATAAATGCATTCCATGTAATCCGAAACAAGTGATTGCAAATTCCTAAGCACTTAATTCCAACTTTCCTAAAACTTAGCACAAGGGTAATGTTTTCTATTCATTTTCGAGTAAGTTTTTATTTTTGTTACGAATTAACTAAATTTCGTTACTAACAGCTGAAATATTTAAATTTCATCTTTTGATGACTCTTCTCCTATTAGGAAATGTTTTAGAATTTTAGAGATGGATTGATTTTAGTAATATTATGCTTAAAGTTAAGTTCGTCTTCGGTAAAACTTCTGCGAAGTGAGGCAAAGGAAGATATTTTTGTTCAGTGTAACACAGTTTCAATCAAATTTTAAAACTTTCTTTGAAAAAGGGTTGCCTTTGTATTGGATACAAAATTTGTTAAACGCAACTGATCAATATAGTGCACGTCTATAATAAAATTTTCAAACAAGTTTAACAGTAGCTCGTGAATTCTTTCAGAATAAGTTATTGATGGAAGAATAGTTACAACTTTTGAAGTAGTTTGTGTATTTTGCAGCATTTGAATACTGACTACCCAAAATTTTAGAAGTAATAAAATTATACGTTACTGTAACAAACAGCGTTAAGTTTTATTTTAACTTCGAAAAGTTAATATTTAAAAGTAATAATAATCAATAAAATAAATAAAGGTGTTGAACTTTGCTCAATAAAAAGTGATAAAAAATGATTAGAAGACAACCATTGTATATGTATTATGTTTATGTGCTTTTAAAGAAAATCATTTTATGTTTTTTTTTTCTTGTGAAACAAGGTTACATGTTACTTTTAAGGATGTTGTTTTGGTCTTAAACAGTTTCGCTGGTCGAATACTGGAGTTTAGACATTTTGAAAACGATGGCAACATATGAATGTAGTACTGGAATTGGGAAATAAATGATTATGTTGTGCAATAATGTGTTTCTCTCAAATGCAGACACAGATAACACAAATTTTTTTTTTTAAATAAATATACAGTCTAATTCAGTTTTAATGAATACGAAGGGACAGATACATTCGCTCACTTTAACCGTAAAAATGGAGGTCGTGACAAAAAAAAATCCTAGATTTTAAACCATTCTTGCTTTTTTTTTTTCTTTTTTAATATTCTGTATGCTACCAAATGAGTAGGTTAATTGGCTGTTTCATTGAACTATTAAGTTCTTTTTTTATGTTATTGTTTTCAAGGAGTAGTCATGACTCGAAAAACATCGTCATTTTAACACTTTGCTTTGAAAAATGTTTTCTGTTCATCTGAGTATTTTACTTTGGTTTTACGCCGAAAACTAAGTGAAAAAAAATCAGAAAAAAAGATCATTTTTGACGATTTTCAAAATATTTTAAGGAATAAGCACTCATTATTTTCTTTCCTTGTTACAAATGTTCATGATTTCGAGCTTTTCACCTCACACTAAAATAATGCTCTATTTTCAACAAATAAAATAGTGGCTATGCCTGTGTTGGATTCATGGTTTCATTTTACATAAGAATCAACAAGTTTTGTCAGAATCATTTGAATTTTTTTTCAACCACGCAGTGTTATTTTTGTAACATATTGTCCAAACAAGCATTCATTTTTTGCTCCAAATAATGCCCCCCACCCCCATCGCTTTAGATATTATATAACGCATTCCAAGAGGTCACAAAGTATTCTAAGGAAAGAATGAGAGAAAAAAAAAAGAAAGAGGGGGAAATGCTTTAAGGTGATCCTTCGCCTTTCACCCCTCATTAGTGAATTATAATATTATAAATCACGCTCAAAAAATCTCTAACTTCCTTAAATGCCTCTCTGAAATAAAGCAAAAAGGAAAAAAAAACTATCTGTAATGAATACAATAATTTGAGGAAAGCAATTAAGTAAAAAAAAAAAAGGAGAGATGAAAAGACCGTTGCCAATTTGTGGGTGTGAATTGCTACAATTTAACACCTCCATAGCTGATTGGTCTGGCTGTACGTAATAATTAAAAAGTTTTGATAAAAAAATGCCGATGTTTTAATTACTTGTTCGAGTGCAAACGGCCGTCCGTGCGTTTTAAGCTGCAGGATATAATTAGTTATGCCCAAATCGCTTCGCCTTTTTTTCTGATCATTATTATGAGTTGACTTAATTAAGGTTCTCTGTGTGGGTACTCTTTACAACCGATGTTCAGCCATTGTTATTGAAATGAAGAGTTATTTCTATCGGGGAAATTGATATTTTTATTAAAAGGGTCACTTTTTTCAATCAAAGCGTTTTATGCAAAAATTAAACAAGAAAAGAAAAAAAAAAACTCCTAAATTCCATTCTCACAAATTAAAAGTTTTTGCAATCAAGAAAGGCAGCTAGGCGCGCTATGTTTCTAAAACTAGAAATGTTACACAACTTTTATTTTACGTTCTCATATTTTTATTCGCTTAAATTGTTATAACAGGCAGACTCGTCATTAAGAGGGGTCATGGGAGGGGGGAGGTTAACCCCCCTTTCTTTGAGAAAAAGAAATGGGGGAAATCAATGTATTTGTATTTCAGTGGGCATGCTTTTGTTTTTTTTTTGGGGGGGGGGGGTGGCGAACTTACATTGAGTAAACACCCTCCCCCAATCCTGAAAAAGTTTCAAATGACGAACCTAATAATAAGCATTATTTTATGTTTTGACGTAGTAGGAACCAACTAATTGATATTTATCTTCTGTAGCATTAGTTGTTTAAAATTTATTTATATTTTATTTTCAACTAATTTTTTTCAGTGGTAACCCTTGATTTCGTTTTGTGATCGTTCGATGTTGAAATTTATTAGTCTCTTCTATTCTAAGAAACAGTAACGGATGCAAAAATGATTGATAACGAATAATCTCTAGATCTTGAATGAATTTTTTTTTTTTTTTTTTTTTGACGACGTAACTTATTTTTTGGCAGATATTTTACTTTTCAAAGTTGGGGAGGGGTCTATTTTTTAAGGTATTCTCGCTCTTTGCAGCATCATCATGGTATTTGGGGGGAAACCTTGCTTTGGAGGGGGAACGGGCGACACTGGATACCGACAATAATCCAAAGTGATTTTTGGAGTCGGCATTTAGCTACCCCCCATCTCCAATCCACTACTCTCTTGCCATAGAAAAAGATTACGTGCACAGAGGATGACTTATTCCGGAAAATATTCAAGTCTTGTTGTTGTTTCTGTACACTCGGGAACCGGAGCTTGAGTAGACAAAGCTATCCGATTTAACCCATTTATGCCTGACATTTTTTCCCCAAAGATATTTTGTATACTGGTTATAAACGGTGTTTAATGGACAGGAAAAATAATAAAAAAATATTATGCAAAAAATATTTTTTTTATTAAGGAAAGAAAAATCGCCCCTTAAAAGTTACGATAAACCCCGGAGGGTACATACTAGGGCTGCGACATCGATATCGATGTTTTGGAAACATCGATGTTTTTGGAAGAACATCGATATTTTTACCATCGATGTTTGAGGGTCGATGTTTTTCCAACATCGATGTTTTGAGTTTGAAGTTGCTTTCGATGTCGATGTTTTATAATCCAGCAAAGAAAGCCAAAGAAAAATATACGATAAGCATACTCATTAAAAAGTTTTCATGTTTAATCAAAAGTTGCAATATTAACCTCATTTGGGAAAAAAAATCAATTATTTTTAGCAATATTTTATTTTCGATGTTTCTGAACCATCTGAAATTTGCTTTCACTTTTTTTTTTCACCATCTAATTGTTGTTGTTTCGCATTCAGTGTTTTTCGATATTTTTTCGATGTCCTTTTCACATTTCAACAAAAAAAAAAATAAAAATATGCGATAAAATAGATTCCTATTTCTCTAACCACTAGTTGCAATGAAAGTTTTTTTTAATAACTAGCTATGATTTACAGTCAATGATTTTTTAACATCGTTGTTTTGCATTTACTTTTTTTTTTCGATGATGTTTTACATTTCAGAAAAAAAAAGTTTTATAAAAATATGCGACAAAAAAGGTTAATCAACAGTTGCAGTATATATCTCGCTGAAAAAAGTTTTCTTAACTGACATCGTTATCTTACGGTTAATGTTTTTCCAGGAGACAAACGATGTATCTAATTGAGTGATATAAAGAGGCGCTTGTAATGGGGAGTAACTGATTAATAACTACATCAAAATATGTAAGAAATTGAAGAAAAACTGATCGATGTCTTGAAACGTCGATGTCGGAAAACATCGATGTTTTTTTTGTTGATGTATCAATACCATCGATGTCCTTATTTTCCAACATCGATGTCTTAAAACATCGATGTTTTGCCTTCGATGTCGCAACCCTAGTACATACTTTTTTTGCTAATTTTTTTTTCTGCCTACGATATAATATTTAAAAATACATTTTATAAGAAGAAATAAAATCAGCAATTAACATAAACTGGGAAGCTGGGAATAATTTTGAAAACTTAGCTTTTTTTTCTTGAGATTGTAAACGATGCCATTTTTGATAAAGATTATATTAAAACTGCTACAGAACACACTTTACAATGGGTATGTGCTGCAATCTGTTAATAACGCATTGAAACAGTACCAAGGAACTAATTGAACACTTTGGTTTAAATATTTATTTTGAGGAAATTCAGATCCTTTTTTGGACTGTCCCTAAAAAGAGACGCTAGGCATTAATGGGTTAAGGCGGAATAAGCACGGCTTGCGTTTCAACGAGCTTCATTTCAGGTGGAAGTCCGATTTAGCTCAGAGCGCTCAGTTCTTTTGATTCAGACCAAGGACAGAGCAAACCCCTGGTCTTTGAGGTCTAAAAGCATTATTTCACTTGGAGGACTTTGTGACCGAAGCCCTTATTTTACGTCGCCCAGCCACCATTAGTAACGACGTTGGATCTTTGATCGGCAAGGATCGAACTTTTCAAATCTTAACCTTCCGGCGGTCCGGCAGTTCTAGAATTACATGTTAAATGGACGTGATAAGCAGGGTTGTTTGATTTCGTCCGGGGTGGAAAAAACCGCCGGAAAAAACCTGGAAAAAACCGCCCCGGACAAAATAGCATTTTGTCCATTTCGTCCGTTTTGTCCACTTTAAAGAAAATGACAGTTCTTGATTAAAAAATCCAAAGTTTAAAAGTAATGTTTTAAAATATTGATTTTTTTTCAATGAGGTAATAGTTTTATTATCAAAATTAGCACGCATAATTATGTATACAAACAAATATTTAATAAATAACAGATAATATAAAAATATAGTATCTGTATAAAATAAGTGAATGTTAACGATAAGATTTAATGCTTATGAAAGCACACATTAGCAGTAAATATTTTTAAGATGTTTATTTGTTGTGAAGGAGTTTCATTGCCAATAATAAAAGTGTATATAAAATATAAAAGTAGAAATAAAAATTTTTAAAGATTTGAGAAAGAAAATTTTGCCATGAAATGAAATATGTTCCTATAATAACTTTAATCTATCCATAAAACAATGCTGTGTACATAAATATTTTACAATGGGGCAACATTCATTAAATCCTCAAAAAATATAACGTAAAATGACCAAATGAATCAAAATTAAACCAATATTTCTTGTAGCATCTAATGTATTTTCAAATACAAATAATATACATTTATTTGTGTATTTAATTCAAACAAAATTTAAATCTAGAATTTATGAGAAAATATCATATAAAGTTTACTTTTTAAGGGATTGTATTGTGTTAATAAATATCTAAGGAAATAGAATACTCTTTAATTTCTTTTTAAAAATATGTATTAAAGAAAAACTTTTTTTTTTCTATTTGGCTACTTTACAATAATGTAATTACACTCAGTAGTTTTTTCACTATGTTAAATTTTATTTCTTTCAAATAAAATTAGTTAAAAATCAATGGGTTAATTGCCATTCTTTTTTTTTTTTTTTTGTATGATACCATCATTCTATTTTGAAAAATGGGTAATGCAAGAGAGATACTAATTGTACATCATAACATTTTTATACATCAAACGTATGAAAAAAATGTTTTTCTTTCATTTCTTCCATTTTGTCCATTTCGTCCAATTTTGTCCATTTCGTCCATTTCTTCCGGCGTCCCGGACTTTTTACAAAAAAGTGGACGAAATGACAACCCTGGTGATAAGACGTCCAGAACCGTCAGTGGGTTAAATGAGTAAGATACAGTCGATGCGCGTTATAATGACCACACGTTATTTAGACCATCCTAATACACTCAGGCACATTGAAAATAGCGACCCAGGAAGAAATCGTTGGATTGATCAGCGATTGCGTCTACAGTGGTGCCAAGCCAGATCAATGTGGAATGTCACAGATTGGCAAAAAGTTGTGTTTAGTGATGAGTCTCGGTTTGTTTTAGGGACTGATGATAACCGTGTACGGGTGTGGAGGCGCCCAGGTGAGCGGTACAATTCCTCCCACACTGTTCTACGTCACACTGTCCGCACAGCTGGTGTTATGGTCTGGGGGCCATATCCTATGATAGCCGGTCCAATCTAATTGTGATGCGTGGAAACTTAACCAGCCAACGTTACGTTGATGATATTCTTCGACCCCATGTAGGACCCTTCCTAAATGGTCTCCCAGGGGCAATTTACCAGCAAGATAATGCTCGTCCGCATACAGCAAGAGTTGCTCAAGACTTCCTACGTCATTTTCAGACTCTTCCATGGCCGGCCCGCTCCCCCGACTTATCCTCTATAGAGCATGTGTGGGATCAGCTATAACGTCAGATGCCATCGTGTCACTCTGTGCGTGATTTGGAGTTGGCTGTTACAAATTTGTGGGCCCATCTGCCTCAGGAAAACATCAGGCGTCTAATCAACTCAATGCCGGACCGTGTGGTGGCATGTATTGCAGCTAGAGGCGGTCCAACACGCTATTGAAGTTGATCTGTATTTGTGTCCTTGCACACCCTGTATTCGTTCAATTGTCTTGATTTTGAGATCATGTGAATCTCTCATCTGTATCATTATGTGTATTAAATTTCATTTCAATCCGATGCTTTCTTCTTGGGTCGCTATTTTCAATGTGCCTGAGTGTATAACGAACGGTGATAAAACCCCCAACTGTATCCCAATATACTCTGTGTTCTACCTCTTATAGCGACCACTTGTTATAAAGACCGTTTTCTGTAGGACGGAGACGGTCGCTATATCGAGCGTCGACTGTGACTGTACTTGTAATTTTCAGTCAGAATCCTTAGTGCTACCAGAAACGTTGTTCTGATGCCAGCAATAAAGGTGGCTGATTGCTAGTATCAGTATTTCGTTGTCCCTTCCTCCAACCCACAGCTATATTGCCACGAAAGAAGATATGCATTAACACAGGATGGAGCAGGACTTAAAATATTCAAATCTTAAATGCTCAAATTTCCTTTCGTAGTAAGAAAAAACTGTCTATTGACATCAGAAATAAATGGGATTTTTATCATTACAATTTGTTGCCTTGTCTTAAATCCGAAACCTATATTGACTATATTGTCACGACAATAAATATGCAAGCTCACGAATGACAAATAAAATTCTACATTTAAATTTTAAGTGAGAAACTATTTCTCGACATAGTAAGAAACATAATTGTAGCTGAAAAACTTTTATGCTAATTAGAATTGACCTTCTCGGAGAAGGCGTAATAGTGGTAATATAAATGTAAATTACCATATAAAGATTGGCCGTACTTGATGAAACTATAAAGGGGTTGAAATGTGTATGCTAGCAATAAATTTGATCGATTATTACCATCAGCATTTTGATGTTCTATGTTTCAATCCACTGCCGTAATGTCTCCAAGAGAATAAATACGTACACATGAGATGGCGCATAACGGAAAATATTCTAATTTAAATAAGCAACAATATTTTTCTAAGTAAGAAACATTGTTGCTATCACGAACTTAATATTGACACCAGGAATAAAACCAGAACGTTTGCTAGCATCAGTATTATGTCGTCCCCTGCTATCAATCTACAAATACATTTTTTTTCTAAGAGAACATAAAGCAGAGGATAATGCATTACCGGAAAGTCGCAGGTAGAAATATTATTGCTGCATGAGACTAGATATTGTTGGCAGAAATAAGTGAGGGCGATTATTTGTATTTACTCTGTATTTCTTGTTGCCTTCTATCCACAACTATATTGTCGTTAAAGAAGGAAGGGTAGGCCGACCAGTTGAATGAACACCTTCTATATTTTTTGGAAAAAAAAAAGGTTTTCTCAGATGAATCAGCAGCAGTAAATTGTTTCTAGACGTATGCAGAAAAATAAATAAATATAAAATGCTGCATTTTTCCACCGGGAGGGATGTTCATTCACTAGGTTTGGGCAGTTTTTTTCGTTTTAACCAGCCGTAAAACTCTTTTTTTTATACCATGCCCAGATAGCACAAATAACCTTTAAACGTTTTATAAACGTTTTTAAGCGGTTGTTACAACGTTAATAACCATTTTACAACCTTTAAAAATCGAAGTGTGCTACTTGGGTGTATATCATCTGAAGTATTTTTTCTGTCATATCGCACCCTTGCTACAAAAGTGCCACAACTCAAAAAACTACGTTTTCCAGAAATTGCAAAAAACTGTTCCCGGGCTGACTAGGCACATTTTAGTATTTTTTAATTCGTCAATATGAAGACAGATACATCTCTAACTATGATCGTTAGTTACGCACGTTACTCTATGACGGCTGGACGACAACTCAAGATGTGGCATTTCAGTGGAAGGAGTCCTATGCATCTTGATAACAACGAAAAGCCATAACTGCTCTCTGGCGGCCGATTTTTCAATGCAACTTTTGGTTCTTTTGAAGATTTGTAGAGACGTGTAAACTACGTCTAATGACAGTCATAACTCAAAAATTACAATTTTTGAGTTGTGGCACTTTTGTAGCAATGGTGCGATATGGCAAATGCTACAATTTTTAACGACACTATGAGTTTTTAAAATTGAAAATTAGCTTAAATATTCATTCACTGGTGGGGTGACTCATGTGAATGATTATATTTAAATCCTAAATGAACAACACTTTCTCACATTCAGAAACATTAATGCTGCAAGAAACTCGATAGTGATACCAGCAATAAATCAGGCCGATTGTTAGCATCAGCATTGTGCCTTCAATCCACAACTATATTGTCACGACAGGAGATAAGATACATGCAATAAGCTCTTCCTCTTGAAGCGGATGAGGGTAGGCAAAAAAGATTGATGGACATTAGGGTGCTTAAAGAACGTGTGTGTGGGGTGAGGAACTGACCTCCAGACCCACTTTGATGTCGCCGAACAGGCGCTTGCGGAAGCCTTCGATGCGGTCACGAGACCCATCCATGATGCTCCAACCGGTGAAAGTTACACCACTAACTGAAGATATTAACAAGGTAATGGTCAGATTACGCAAGGATGGTGAGGGCCGAAGAAGTTTCTTGGAAGCTTGTGAATATTTAGCACTTGCGCACTTGTGAGTAATACCTAGATTGAATGCGTAAAGAGATTTCAACACATTAAAAAGTTGATTTAGCATGCTGTTAATATTCAATACGGAAAGTTTTGAGAGTGCTTTTAAGCCAATCTTGTTTATCTGATGGCTTTCGTGATAAGTGCCTCTATTGTAGGTAAATAAATTTGTATGTAATATACTGGTTTATAAAGTTAAGGTCACAGAGCTGGGATAGCTTGAGAATGAATTGATTTCTTTTGAAATGTAAGTTGGAACATATATCCTACTATTCCAATTAAAAAAAAATAAATGAATAAAATTTAAAAAAGGAAAGAAAAACCTTTAAAACGAAAATAAATTTATGATTTTACTCTAGTTCAGTGAGTTCCCAAAGTGGTCCATAACGAGTCCGTGCCGGTTTGATAGGAGCCCAGGTCAATGGACGATATACTTGGGGTGCATGGCATACAAATCAGAGTCCACAAGCTTGAATCCCATTCAAACAAGTTAACCCTTATTTTAGATGTGCGATAGTGCACCAAATCCATTTTTTACCAACGTTCTTACTATAAACTTATTTATAAAACAAAAATACAAGATTTTACATGACGAACACATGAACTTCAGCAAAATAAACCTTAAAATTTTGTTATCAAGTTGGAGCTAAAAAGCTTTTCCTCTCTCTCTTTCTTACTGCAAACAAAGCCTTTGTTTATGTTATTTTGTTCTATATATAATGCCCATTAGTTCCAATATATGTAATCTCGTTCAGAACAACATTCCTGCAACAACGACTGAAAAGCTTTTTTGCTAAGGTTTCACAAAAAGTACCCAAAGTATTAAATTTTTATTACTAATTTACAAATTTCATATTGTTTCAAACAAGGAGAAAAACTTTCCGTTGCTCTAGCTTAATTATTTAAAACGTTAATCAGTGACATTTTACCACACACGCAAAGTACCCTAAACCAAAACTTTAAACTACAGTGCTTATCTTATGAATTAAAACTTTCAATCTCTATATATAAAGATGGCGGTGTTTGTTTGTTTGTTTGTACGTTTGTAATCGCTGGCCGAAAGCCCCCACAGCACCTACAGACCTGAAACTTGGCACAAAAATTCGAACGTATCCCCGTGTAATGCATCTCGAAGGCCAAATTCTAAATTTCGAATTAGTTATTTTTAAATTAATTAATTAGTCTCATTTTTGGTGTATCCGCCATAATTGAGGGGGGAGAACCTTCCCCCACCCCAAACATTATACATCGCTGGAAAGGGGTTTTTTTCTGAAAAAGAAAAGTTTTAGCACGTTTCTCTCCGTTAATTAGAACAGGAGATATTAATTAATCAAATTTAGTCAATATTCAGGATTAACTCTATACGCAAAATTGAACACACTAGTCATTTTCCGACAACTGCTCATTTCCCGAAGTTTAGTGGTTTAAATTTGCAAATAGAGTAAGCTTGACAAAGTATATAATTGAATAATTAATATCTCCTTTACTTCCTAACTTAATGTCTTTTGATTTATTTTGGCGAATTGCTTCAAACTTTAACAGGACTTTTAGTGGATTTAAAAGTTGTGGACACATTTGAATTAAGAATAAAATAGATTACTTCAGAGTATGAGTGGAATTAACTATTCGAGTGTGACTTCCGTTACATTCATTGCACGGCATCGCCGTGCGGGTACTACTAGTTATTTATACATTAAAAAATCCGTTTCAAAATTTTAAATAATGCTGAAATAATACAGAAATGTTTGCTTAATTAACATATTATTTTTCATTTATTTAAAAACTACTTCAGGGTACATGCACACATTTATGGGGTGACATTAGGGGCTTTCCACAAATGATTTCACAATTTTTTTAGCATCTTAAACCACTCCCTCCTTTTCGCAAAGTGTCCCAATTAACCCTCAACCCCCACACTACTAATCCATCCTTTCCCACACAACACGCAATTTACCGTTGTCATATTTATAAAATAATTGTCTGGTGCCTTTCTTCTTGTTATCCTCGTCCTTCCTCTCGTCACAAAAGCGTAACTGTCATTTATGGAAAATTCTTCATTGAACAATGTCGTTAGTCATATGTATAGATGTATATTCGTTTGTATGTTTGTTCCTCATACAAATCCGCAGTTTTTCTTCGGATTTTCTTCAAACTGGGCACAGAGGTTCCTTGATGCACTAGAATTCACATAGGCAAGGTGTTGAAGTTTGAAAAATATCCAGAAAGCTCAACATTCAGATTTTTTGTCTCAAAGTAACTATTTTCTTTCAATTTTAAATATATAGAGTAATAGAGATAAGCCTTTAAGCATACAAATTGATAAATTCAACACGTTTAAATATGAGTATTTTCCAACAAAGATTATAATTAAGAATGAATTATCAATTTAAGGCTCACCTATTTCATTTTAGTATGAAATAAGTATGCCCATGTGGATAGAATTCATTTAAATATTTTTTTTTAGATCTATGTTGTATTAATAAGCACCCGGGCAATACCAGGTACTATGCTAGTATAACTACAAAAAGAAACAAACAAAAAAAAAAGAAAAGAAAAAAAACAGCAACAGCGAAATTTTGCTGATAGTGTCTCTGAGCACTTACAGCGGGTTTTCCGAGAACAAGAACGGGACGTAAACAACGCTTTTTGGATTTTCTTGTCCGGCCCTGTTTGCTGATTCCCATTTTCTACGTCAAGCTCTCTTCGGCAATGCTTTTCAGTAGCTGGTATTCAGCCATTTATCTCTGGGAATAGTCGACGCTCGTTATAACGACCACACGTTATAAAGACCATCCTAATATAACGACCGCTGAGAAAACCCCCAAATGTATCCCAATAAAATCTATGTTCTATCTCGGTATTCAGCGACCACTCGTTAAAAAAGATCGTTTTCTGGAGACGGAGGGCAGGTCGTTATGATCAGCGTCACTGCTAGCGTATAAATTTCCGCTAAGTGTGTAAGATGCCTAGACAAATCTAACGCTCCTGTGGCTTAGACATTCGGCAGACAAGTAGATTGTTCAAAATGAAAACATTCGATAAAAGACAAGTTGTGAATATGGTAAAAGATTTCTTATGATTATTGTTGATATGTAATGTTGTAGTTCTAGTTCCTGCAAAAAACTGATTCTCAGGATGCTTAACTTAGAAATTG
Source organism: Uloborus plumipes (assembly GCA_038373865.1). NCBI lineage: Eukaryota > Metazoa > Arthropoda > Arachnida > Araneae > Uloboridae > Uloborus > Uloborus plumipes. Next base: position 43,832 of record JAXGGA010005679.1, read on the forward strand.
AAACTGAAAATGTTCATTAATTTTCAAAAATAATTTAATATGTATATATTTTTTGACATAAATTGTTTGACATTAGTTTTACCAGTTATTGTTACAGTCGCTTTATATACTAAAATTATTACTGGTCATGATAGCTAATTTCAGTTATAGTTTTAGGAAATACACCGAAAAAGTATTCAGTAATATTAGAACACTTTTTTTTCTTACAAATTTATCAAGTTTAAACATCTTGACACACAAATTCTAGAACAATTAAAACTAAAAAATCCTTCCCAAAATACGCAGAAAATTGAATAAATAGTTTTGAGTTCATTCTGAACGAACTTTTATGAGATTTATCATTTGATGATATTAGAGACAAAGCAAAAGCAGAACTCTGCATCAACCCTAAATTCATTTTTGAAATGAAAACTTCTTTATGCACATTGGGCATTTTTGAGGGGTGGGCGGCACTGAAACTAGTGACTTTTACTGTTACCCTGAAGTGAAAACTTCTTCAGGCACGTAAGGTATTTTCTGACATGGGAAAAAGCAATTGAAATCGCTACACTGTTAACGTTATAGTACCTCTCGACCGAGCCTCGCTGGGTTAAAAAAAAAAAAAAAAAGGTTTGTAAAATCGTGTTTTTTTTTTTTTTTTTCCTAAATTCGAAGTACTTATGATGATGAACTTGAAAAGCATTTTTCGTACAACTTTGATATACCCCCCCTCCCCAAATAAATAAATAAATAAATAAATAAATAATTAAGCGCCAAACCTGGCACTCCTTACGGACTTTTTAGGGTTGCTGTCTCTTGTTTTGGCGTTGCCAATTTAGGTTTTTTCAGCTTTTAGGTTTTTGTGGTTGCCAAATTTGGTATTTTCTTGTATTTTGTACTATTTTTTGAGTTTTTTTCTAAAGTTTTGTTGCAACAACGCAAGTTGGTTGCGCCAAAAACAGGTATTTTTCTTGGCGAGAAAAAAAAAGTCGCGAAATTTCCGATTGGGGGAGGGGGGGGGTATATCAAAGTAGTTCCGCATTTTTAAGCCGTTGGTTGCAATAACGCATTTAAAACAGACGTAATTTAGTTTAAAAACGCCGCCTTATTTAAAAGATGCTCAGTGTAAAACCACGCCAAATTTACTTTATTTTGATTGATCTCTTCAAAAACGATAACAATTTTAACGTGTTGCCAAAACTCATTTGCCAAATGCCATAAAAATTTAAATTTACGCTGATGTTATTAAATATGAAATCCATTGTTAAAAATAAACGCGGTTGCAATGAAACAGTTGCAATAGTAGCAATCATAAAGAAAATGGCGAAAGAAAGCTTCTCAAACTTGTAATGAAGGCAAAAAAACTTGTAATGAAGACAATGTACTGTAAAACTCGCGTTTTTACAGTACATAGATTGGCATTTTTTGAGATGTGAAAAAAACACTGCTGACTCAAAAAATACACACGTCATTGTTCAAGTTTCCTTTTCAGTCAGCACTCCCAGAGTGCCACAGTTTCTTTTTTTTTTTTCAATATGAATTTTCTTGTATAAGTGCAAAACTTTAAAAACACCTTAGAAAACTCTATCGTTCAAGATTTAACAAAATAAAAAAAGAAACCTACATTCTTAATCAAAGCGTGTAATACTACATATTTTTCGACATAATTATTTATGGAAATTGCCCCATTTTCCCCATATGAGTTGGCCTTCACAATCGAAGAGACATCGCAAAATAACCCCAACACTATAATTCACCTGTAGCCAAAGATCATTTAAGCAGTACACAAGGAAAGAGAGCTATGCATACATTAAACACCAACCCGTTCATAAACAAGTTTTCTATTAGGATCATTAGATCATTCAGAACAATCATTGAAAACAATGAGACATTTTCTTTCAAGGTAAGTTGGAGAGGAGTATTAGTTCTGTAATGATACAAATTGGAAAAGTAAACGTGCGTATTTAGTGAGAAGTGTTACTGCCTAGATAATCCTGTTGTCGAAAGATATATATATATTTTCTAATAGTTTTTAATTTACCGAATAAAACTGCGAATTTCATCAAATGATTTAAAAAAAAAATGCTTGCATGCATATTTGCTTCTAATGAGAAGGCAAAATAGGTAATTAAAAAAAAAAAAGCTGTAGCACTATTCTGCTGTGCTAAGTAGGGATGCACCGATAAGCAAATTGGCCGATTACCGATTACCGATTAATCGCCATATAATAATCGGCCGATTAATCGGTCCAGCCGATTAATGATTAAAATGGTTGTTTTCAGTACTACCAATTTCACCGTTACAGTTTTTTTTCGTTTTTTTTTTACAATTCTAACTTTTGAAATAGTTGCTAATTTTTTCTTCCATTTTCCTAATTTTCCCAAAATAATTTCAAAATTTTGTCAAATTTCTCTAAACTAATTTTCATATTATTGTCAATAATATTGCATTAACACATTGCTAATTACGTAAACTAGACATGAAAATTCAAAAAAAAAAAAGGAGGGGGAGTCTGTGTGGTGAGCAATCCAATTTTGAAGTTCTTTTAGTTTCAATTTTTCAATTATTAGTAGCTATGTTATTCAAGACTTTTATTCTTTGTGAAAATTGAAGATTATTTGAAAGCAAGGAGAAAAGTATCGACGCATGAAAAATGTTGCTACATTATCTATGTGTATTTTTTTTCAAAATAGGAGAATTAATGTATTAAAAACTTAACATTAAACTTAACAGGATTATTATTACTGTTAATAAAATTACTCATCATAATTTCTAAGTAAAGGTTTACTTTAAAAATTAATATTTAAAAAATATTCTTTCCACCGATTAATCGGCCCGATTTTGCCGATTATTGATCTTCGGTAAAATGGCCGATTATGGCCGATTAATCGGTACTGCCGATTAATCGGTGCATCCCTAGTGCTAAGCCCAAAAGTGGTATCTGCAGTCGAGATCAAACTGAAATATATATTTAAAGTTTCGCGCCCCCATGTATTTGATTCATATGAAACTTTTTTAGAATTTTTTAAAAAATACTTCCCGTTCTCAAATGACCATATAATTTTGCATTTGGTAAAATACGTCACAAAGAGCCACCTGGTGGTGATAATTCAACTTGTGTTAAAAAGTGCAGATACGACTTTTATGTTTAGCATGGCAGCATTGCAGTTCTCTCTCAAAATTTTGACGCATAACGCCACAATACTAATTGATGTAGAGCCGCTATATAGAGAGGCCGACGCATCAAGCTTAAGTTTCACCACTTTGGATCCAAATTATTTACTTTGACTTTCAATTTTTATTGTTGCGGCGCTAGGGTTACCAGAAAAAGTTTCGGGACATTGCCAAGCTTTGTTAAATTCACGTGAAAAATTACCAAAACGCGATAACTCGCCAGAAAAGACAACCACTCATTGAAAAAGACAACTCTCAAACACGCGCTGGATCCAAAGTGGTCAAACTTAATCTTGATGCGCCGGCTCGTCTATATAGGGGCCTTAAATTGATGCATAAAGCCAAGTTCCAATGCTTCTAACGTCTTTCTTTTACTTTAACTAGAGCCGCTATATAGACAGGCCGACGCATCAAGATTAAGTTTCACCATTTTGGATCCAATTCCTTAACATTTACTTCCATATTTTCACTGTTGCGGAGTAGGGTTACCAGAAAAAAGTTTTGGCACATTGCTAAGCTTTGCCAAATTCACGTGCCGCTAATAATTGCTCACAGTGAAAAATTACCAAAACGCGAGTACTGGCCAGAAAAGACAACCTCTCAAACACACAAGCACGCGCTGGATCCAAAGTGGTGAAACTTAATCTTGATGCGCCGGCTCGTATATATAGGGGCCTTAACTTTAACCCATTTATGCCCAGTAGCCTAAAAACGGGACGCTTCTTAGTTAATGCATACAAAAACCTGCAATGGGTATATCACTTTACTAAAACTGTTTTTCACAAATTAAATAGTCTTTCTTCTTGAGAAAACCAGATAGATCCACTAGTTGGACATCAGAGTTAATAGGCTGCTATTTTCAGACAAATCAGTCTAGCAACAATCAGCGTGGGTAGCCCCAGAATGTAAGTGTTTTTTGCGAACTTATTTTTCATAAAACTAAACTATTTTAAAATGATTTGTTTAAAATGGATCACAGATGCCTTCTGTGGTGCTACTTTGCAAAAGTAAAGTCAAGTAAGGTCGTATTTTGCGCACATATCTGCCCAATGTCCCATAAACAGAACGTTAAATAACTTAATAAATGTGGCAACGGCGATCTATTTTACCCCTAAAATGTATGTAAACCATTCCAAGTAAGAGTTTTAAGCAGAAAAAATTGAAAAAAAGTGTTTAAAAAAAACTTGGGCATAAATGGGTTAATGGGAAAGTAGGCTAAAAACGGACAGTTAAAAATTTGGACTCAAAGTTGCAGGATGTCTTGTCACTCAGTCATTGCCTTTGATCCATGTGTCTCAAACACCCAATATGTGATCACTACAGACGCAGTCAAATTAATTACGTTTTCATCAAACACAGTATTATAAATCCATTTATACACTTGCAACTTTAATGCCTTCCGTGCCTACGCATTTCCGGTAATTTGTTAAAACCCTGAAGAGTACAAGTTTCCGTGCTTCATTAGGCAGACTTAATGATTATCATTCCTAATTTTTTAATCACATAAAAGTTGGTGAGTCTTATGATACACCGAATGATTTATGACTCTTAGGATAAATGCATTCGGACTTTTAAGTATATTCTTCTTTGCACTAAAAGGAATTGCCGAATGCTGCGATGAATAATTCATCGAGTAATTTACCTAAATCATTGGGCTGGATTGCAGTTATTCTTCGGTTTCAAGCGAAGGGGTTTCTAGGAAGTAAACAAAATAGTTTGTTGAGAATTTAGAGCAGTGGTTTCCAATCGAAGGGCGATCGCCCCCAAAGGAGCGATTGGACTACTCCAAGGTGCAATAAAATAGTAAGAGCTCTAGGGTTGATTTGTATTTAAAAGCAAAATATGTAAATACTTAGAAGCCAGTGATAATCTAAATTGAAAATGTATACGAAACCGACTGTTCAGAGTTCAAACAAGGAATCACAAGTTTAGGAAGGAAGAAATTAAAGTTTAGAAGCTTCCTCACACCAAAGCGGAACCTTAGGGAAGAAACCATTGTCATTCATCACCAAACTAATAAATTTTCTATTTTAATTTCTAAAAAAAAAAATCTAACTGTCGTTGTATTTTATTCTGTCAGATTCCTATTCAGAAAAAATAATAAGAACTTCTTTTAAAATATCCTTCCGTTTTTGAGAAGTACGTCAATTACTTTCAAAACACTGTCAGTTCGTTTTGGAAAAGAAAAATAAGCGTAGAAAAATTCCTTTTATTTACCTTTTCTTAGCGTATTTTCCCGTTGAAGTGAAAGGAATACGAAAAAAAAAATCATAAAAAGTGGCTCAATGCATTTTAAAAATATCGCTAAGTCAAAAATACATTGAACAATTAAAAAAATTTCGAAATTAAAAATGCAAAAAAAAAAAAAAAAGAGATGGGGGAAAATGCGTGTCTGTCGGTCTGTATGCCCCCTCCCCTATAACTGTTAAATATACAATCCAAATAAAACAAACAACTATTGTTCTGAAGATCTTGGCGAAGACAACTTGTTCTTCACATACTTGACTTTTCAATTTGAATACTTTATGGTTCAACTTTAAACCATTCAAAAAACCTCCCCCCCCCTCCAACCCATCCAATTTGAACAGTTTTTTTTTCTTTTTTTGTTCGAAAGGTCTCGGCAAGGACAAGTATTTGCAATCTTACACAACTGAGAGAATGATATAGATCTGAGGAAATTAGGCTCCCAGTCCTCGTTTAGTTCTGAATGGAACTTTTTGTTAGTTTTGGAACGATTGGCTAAAACTATTTGTCTTATATAAAAAGTTGCCTTAACTTAAAACCTGGTTTTAATATTTTCAATAATAATTACCGCTGTCAAGGGCGAATGCATCGAATTTATCAATAATGCATGATATAACATACATTTAAATTACAATTGTATTGCTGAAAAAAGTTACTTTTTCGCCAAGTTAATTTTCAGGTCATAAAGATAGGCCAGACGAACACACGTGAAAAGTTTTATGAAAATATATAAAAAACTTTTTGAGATATCTTTCTCGTAAAACGAAAAACAGACTTTTGAGAAAAATAGATTCAAACAGTTGCTGTTGACAGAAATCTCGCCGCGGATAGTTTATGCTTTCTTTTACGACAACTCGAAATGCTTTTTGCGCATGGTAATAAATATGGTATCACATCTGTACCTCAGAACCAGACTAGTGTAAGTCCAAAAATGGCGATTTTCGCTTTATGACTGCATCGTTTGAAGAATCTCATTCCTCATTGACCCATGAGAACGTTATTTTATAAGAGAAATTCCTTCGCAATTATTTAACAGCATTAAAAGAGCGCGAGTATACCTTGTATGCATCAGACAAATGTTTTTGCCCTCTCCCGAAGAAAAACGAAAATGGATTTCCTGTTAGTCTGGCTCTGACTTACATAAATAGTTGAGAATTAAACTATAAATGACAGATATTTGTTGCATAAAAGCGTAAGTTTCGACTGTTAAAGGTCCTGTAATAATGAGGGAAAAGAATAATGTAGGGAAATGGGGCAAATTAAAATGGGGCAAAGTGAAATGATAAATATTTTCACAGTTTGCAGCGCCACCCATCTAGTAATAGTTTAACTAAGCTCCGGGACTTATATCTGATTCATGTTAAAAAATAAAGAACTCCAAAGATAAATGAAAAAAACCATACAAGCCATTGTCAAAATTTGATACCTTTATTATAGTATTCACTATTCGTGAGTTTTCAAAAATAATTGAAATCTACTCATGTCCAGTGCAGTCCTTACTAGTTTCTATTAGGCATATTTTTATTTTAAACTTTCAAGGTAATTTGTCAAGTGCACGCGGGACAATGTGGATGGGGCAAAGTGAAATAACTCATTTTGCTTGCTTATATAGATTTACTAAATCACCTACGTATTTCTTCAATTGATTCATTTACATTCTTTTACTTATTAATTCACTTATTTATTCAGTCATTCACTTATTATGTTATACATTTGCCATTTTTTTGACTCATTTCTTTTTCCCATGTATTAATCAGTTCATTCATTTGTTTATTTATTTATTCGTTTTTTTCATTAATAATTCATATATTCGTTTATTCACGTATTCAATTGATGACATTTACTGTAACTCATCAAATAGAAAATGTCTCATTACAAAAGTATTGTATTTTTCAATTCGTCCTTCGTTTTTTTGACATAAAAATTTTTCACCTTTTTTTTGAAGATGCAAAATAACTGCCAAAAACTAAAAATAACATTTAAACTCAATTTATATCACAAAATAAATGAGTCCTTCTTTATGTACTCTAATTTTTAAAGCAAACTTCCAATTTTTTTTTCATTTGGAAACAGGTGAGTCATCTTAACTATTTCACTTTGCCCCACATTCCCCGACTACGCACTGCGGGGATTGCACATCGAAGCATTTATACATGCACATACGTTTTGTTAACTTACGCAATATCTATGGCTCAGGGATTAGATTTGCAGCACAATTTGCCGAATAAGTTTCTTGTATAAAACGTGATCGGGCTGGAAACACTATTTGCTTCTCTTGCGTCTGTAGACAGATCTACGTAAATGTCATTTAAGCCTTGGTTTCCTAGGAGTGAAATCGTCGATCTCTGGCGAGGCGACAGACGCCGCCGCCTTTCGCGCATGCGCCTGAGCCGCAGATTGACGTCGCTTCACGCCACGCTCCAATCAAACTGGTTCTAATTCCAGCGTGCAGTCGAGCCCGGTGTCAGCGACGATTGTCGCGTTCTAGGAAAACAAGCTTTTATGTTCCCAACTTATATTTGGCGTTTATCAACATGTATCTTTCCATTCTAGTATTATTATATGCAAATTAATGATTAAATACAATGTCCGCGTGTTTTAACCTTGAATTTTATTACTTAATGAATAAAACGAGTAATTTTATAAATGCAAACTTCAGTCCCTTTATTTGTGTGTTTTTCTCTTTCTCAATTTCTTTTTAAAAAATATTTATTACTATAGATTTATTAATATAAATGTAAGTAATGTAAAAGAGCAATAAACTGTTAAATACGATTTCCGCACGTCTTAGCAATTATATTTACTTCAACAAAATGATCAATATTATAAATCTAAGCTTCAGTTCACATTTGTGTGCTTATTTTTTAAACCAAATTCTTCTCAATGCTACTTAAGCCTTTACAAAAATAAAAACAAATTCATCAGCATTTGGAGCGGTCTTGAAAAACTACGCAAGTGTATTTCGAACGTTTGAGACTAAAGAATATCTCGAAGTTTATGAAGACTTTGATCCTGAGTTAATAGTATTTTCGATGCTCCCTTTTCCGGCTTTTCGAAATAAGAGACGCGCATCGCAATACATAAAACCCCACCACAAACAATCTCATCGAAAATTATTCTCGCAAATAATATGTTGAACGCATCCCTGGGCAATTATTAAGTTTCTGAAAATATTTCGGCATGAAAAACTAACATGAATAAGAACTTAGCACTGGCTCTGCATGAATGCGGGGAATTTTATGACTTAACAATAAAAGAGGATTACCCATATATGTTTTCACGCTATGGGTGGTGGCTAATTGGATGATACAAGATGTGCGAGTTTTATCCCGTCATAAAAAGGCTGATGGATCCTAGAACCGAACAACTATGTTTAACACTCTAGAGGAAAAAAAGTTTTTTTTTCATAAGTACTATCAATCACGGATGTTTATTAGGGTGGGGCGAAAAATAAAAAAAATTTCAGATCAACTTCTAATAGTTGCCAAAAGTTGTCTTTGGTGATAGTTAGCTTTTGTGCAAAATTCGAGAAAAATCAGTTAATATCTTCAGGGGGCGCTGCGATCGCAAAGTTTTACCATAGCTTTGTTATGGATTTTATGGTTAAAATACCAAAAATAATACCCTTAGCTAGTCTCTTTGCGTTTTTTTTACTCAAAAGATGTTTTCATGCATTAAAAGCATATGAAATGACTCACAAACATTATTTTATATGATATATTTATATTTAAAAAAAAATCACTTTTTTTCACGTTTTTTTTTTTTTTTAAATGCTTGAAATATAAATATATCATATAAATACTTTTTGTGAGTTATTTCGTATGCTTTGAATGCATGAATCTATCTTATGAGTAAAAAAAATGCAATAAGGTTAGCTAACGGCATTATTTTTCATATTTTAACCATAAAATCCCGATAAAAGCTATGATAAAACTTTGCGATCGCAGCGCCCCCTGAAGATATTAACCGATTTTTCTCGAATTTTGCACAAAAGCTAACTATCACCAAAGACAACGTTTGGCAACTATTAGAAGTTGATCTGAGAAACTTTTTATTTTTCGCCCCACCCTAATGTTTATGCGTTTTTAAATCTTTTTTGAGAAAATCGCGCATTAATCGGCTCGTATGATCTTTACTTATAATATGCCAGACATTTTATTTTTCTGTTCGTCTTTAACTTGTCTAGTGCTAAGTAGGGCTGAGACATCGATGTCGATGTTTTGGAAACAGCTATGTTTTCGCTAAAACATCGATGTTTTTCCAACATCGATGTTTTTCCAACATCGATGTTTTTCCAACATCGATGTTTTGCCAACATCGATGTTGTCGATGTTTTTCCAACATCGATGTTTTGGGTTCGATGTTTTATAGTCCAGCAAAGAAAGCTTGATAAAAATATGCGATAAGCAGACATATTGAGAAGTTTTCATCCTTAATCAGAAGTTTCAGTGTTAATATCATTGGAAAATATTGATGTTTTGCTCTCGATGTTTCTAAAACATCTCGAATTTGCTTTCACCTTTTTTTTTTTTAATTTTATTATTTTTATGTCGATGTTTTATATTCCATCAAAAAAAAAATCATCAAGATATGCAACCAAAAGTTACATCTTTAATCAGCTGTTACGATATCGATATCGTTAGAGTACGTTTTGGATTGTTACCATCGATGTTTTACGGTCGATGTCTTTTAATGATCAGTATTTCGCGTGCAAAGTCTTTTTTCTTCCGATGTCTGTTTTACATTTCAGCAAAAAGCAAATAAAAAAATTTCATCTTAAACAGTTGCAACATTTATCGGTCAGGCCCGTCATTTCAAGTTTTTCCAGAAGGTGGGGGGGGGGGGGGGGGCAAAGGGTGAAAACACAATACAATTTCACCAGAAAAAAACCAAAAACCACCCTAACTTATACGTAAATATTTACATGGATTTCTCAAAGCCAGGGGAAGGGGGGGGGCAATTGACACCCCTGTCCCCCCCTAAATGACAGGCCTGTTTACGGTCAATGATTTTTAAACATTGTTGTTTTGCGTTTGAAATTTTTTCGATAATGATGTTTCACATTTAGAAAAAAAAACGTTTCATAAAAATGTGATAAACAAAAGTAATACAAGTAATCAACAGATGCATTAATTATCTCACTAAAAAAAATTCTATAATTAACATCAATATCATACGGTTGATGTTTTTCAAAATACAAAGAATAAAACTAATTGAGTGACATAAAAGGGCGCAATGTATTAAGGGGTTACTGTATTACTGTACATTTAAATGTGTACGCATTTTTTTTTTTTAAGATCAATGTTTTTTGGTCGATGTATAAATACCATCAATGTTTTAATTTCTTAACATCAATGTGATAAAAAAAAACGATGTTTCAATGTCGCATCCCTAGTGCCAAGACAGTTCGCAGTCATTTTTTAAATGAAATTTGATACACAATTAGTTTGGATTATACAAGGGCCGGTTAAGAAATTTTTCAAGGGGTGGGGGGATTATATTTTTTGTTTACATATCACTGCATATCTGGTTGACACATGGTTGGGGTGCAAATCCGTGTTTTGAAATGTTCTACACCAAAGCAAATTTTGCAAAATAATGTGTATTTGAAAATAAATCTTATTTAAAATATTTGTTCAAGATTTGGGTAAGTTCTTAGATAAATTTGTGCATATTTTCATGGTCAAAAATGATATTTTATAATGCGAAACTTTTTTTTTCAAGTTCCAAACATGCATTTTTCGACAATTTCTTACTCAATATTAATTGTTAATGTATGCCATCCGAAGGCGCGACCGAGCAAAGAACACTCTCAATCAACTCTTCTTTTAAACATAAAAACATTTCAAAATTGGTTCATCAGTTTCAGGCGCTTGAGTGCCACAAACAGATGCACAGAAACACAGACCCGTCAAACTTATAACACCCTTCCTTGTTCCGTGGTGGGTTAAAAAAAAAGAGAATTAGCTAAGGAGGGGGAGGCGGGAGGTCTCTAAAAGTATTCTTTTCCTTTTCGGCTATCAAAGGTATTCAAAAATTGTGTTTTTAGAACTTCAACTTTGTAAGGATTCAGTCGAATGTTCCGATAATCCCCTCACATATTTCTTAAAAAGCTTAGCTATTTTTTTAACTAACGTCGGAACATAAATTTTAATTACCATCTAACAGTCCATCACTTGCACGCAATGTGGTATTAATAAACAGTTTATGATGAAATTTGTGATAAATGCTAAAGAAAAAACTTATACTTCGCTGCTATTTTATATTCTGCGAGGAATCCGGTTGTTAAAAAATATTAGAAAATAGGAGATATGCCAGTTTTATCCCGCCATAAAAATTTAAACATTTATTCGCTTGCATAATCTGCTTACATGATCCCTACTAATGAGAAAAAAGTGCTTTTAAATGGATGACTTGAGGCGAAGAAAACTTATACATTCCAGTTTTTTTCCAAAGCTCATTTTCCACCACTCTAAGATTGTCTAATATCAAGCATTTTTTGACAAGCAACAAAGACAGCTGCAAATCGCAGTTCATAAAGCGATATTTATAATAAAATTAAAATATACGATATCCTGCCACGCATATTTTTATTAGTTAAAATCAGTATTAAATGTATTCAAACATCTATCTATATCGACGCTCGTTATAAAGACTATCCCAATATCACGATCGGTAGGAAAAACCAAATTTTATCCCAATATATTCTATGTCCCCCCCCCCCTCCATTCGTTATAAAGACCTTTTTTTGTGGGACGGAGATGGTCGTTATATCGAGCGTCAGCTGTATGTATAATGTCCCGTTTTAAAGAAAAAATAAATAGGCAGCCAACTTTTTGATGATATGCGCCATATGGAAATTTTAAGAATCAGTTGCCAATTTTGATGCTTCTGACACAGGGTAACGTAAGTCATTAAAATGACTAAGAAAAGAAAATACTGTGCTACGAAATAAGAATTGAATAAAGCTAGTATTTCACAACGTTGGAAATTCCATCACTGTTTGAACATTTAAAAAAAAGAAAAAAAAAAATTACTCAAGATCTTGATATTTTAAAAAGCGTTTGAGCTCTCGAAAAATGTTTCTAAACTTTTTAACGACTTCATTTCACACTCCTTTTTCACTGTCAAATAATACTTTTCTATGATTTTTTTTCAGCCTTTGTCTCTAACTGTTCGCTCAATGAAGCCATTTCTTTTTACGATTGTTCTTGCTTACTTCTTTTTTCTTTCTGTTTTACAACTTTAGTAAGAGAAAATGGGACTCACTGATAATCTTTATATATTTTCATTTCTCTAATGTTTGTTACTAATGTTGCTTTCCAAAGCGAAATTTCATGTAATATTATAATCATACTCAACGCAGTCAAATCATTTCGGGGGGGGGGGTGCTAAGCCGAGACTTAGAGAGAAGAAAGCAGGGCACCTCATAAAATGTAACTAAGAAAAGTAAATTGTTCGCATTTCTGATATCAATGCTAATTTTGGATGACAAAAGTCAGGCCCGTCATTTAGGGAGGGGGGGGGGTTTGAAAAATCAATGTATTTACAAAAAAGTGGGCGTAGTTTATGTTTTCCGAGGAAATTGCACTGTGTTTAGACCTTTTGCCGCTATTATACATTCAATAGTAATTAAATTATAGTTTTAAAAAACTAAAAAAGACTTTTAGAGTTAATCAAACTATAAAGTTTTAAACCATGATGTATCATAAGTTTACATACACTGATTAAAAAAAAAAATACATTAACATGTAATGTAGTTTAGCCTTTAGTATTAATAATAGTATTTAATATGTATGACTTTTATTTGCAAAGAACGTGAATTTTATCTTTTATTCAGAGTTACATACAAACCCACATGTGAAACTAGAAAAAGCGTATTAGAAACTGAAAAAGCAATTTTGCTTAGGTGTCAAATTGGGCGTTAACTCTTATAAAAAAAATACATGCGTGTTAAGTAGTTGCTTTAAATAGCTAAAAATAATGTTATGTAAATCAAACTCAAAATATTTTAAAAGGAATATTTTCTTGCGAGTTTTAAAATGGATAAAATAGCTGCAATAAAAAGTTCCAGTGACTGTAAATAGTTTTGAAAATGTTCAACTAATTTTCAGTTTGTACTTACTGTCTGATCTTCTTAGGTAAAACCTTCCGCGCATAAACGTATGCGTCCTGTCTTCTCTGATCTTACCAAAACAGGGGTGAAAGGTAAGATAACAATGAGGGGAAGAATAATAACAAGAAGTTCTGTCAAGAACTAAACAAGCCTACTTTCCCGTACATCGACATCGGCATTCTAGCATCTGATCATTAATCTTTTGATTATCTGAGACTTAAAATTATGTCAAACGTACCTTTTTAGCACTTACAGCTGATTTCGAAAAGCAAAATATACCCCTTTCATCAGATGAAATAGACACGTAAAAAGTAATTAACGAATAAATAAAGTTTTGTCGCACCTTTTAAAGAGTGTAACTGTTACAGTTCCTCCGTAGAAAAAATCCTCCAGCGTTTTCAAAAAAAAAAAAAAAATAATAATAATAATAAAATAAATAAATAAAAGTACAAAGAGCATCAAAACACATTTTATCAAAGAAAGAAAAAAAAAGAAAAAAAAAAACTCGTCCGTTAATAAAATGTCTGGAATTTCACTTTTAATCTGTTGCCAGTTGTTAAATATAAATAAAGAATAAAATGTTCTCGTGAATGAAAAATTTTTGTTACAAAAAAAACATCGTCTGCCAAAAAAAAAAAAAAATAATAATAGTAATAATAATAATAATAAATAAAATAAAACAAATGAATAAATAAACAAAAAATCGTCTGCACAGTCAGTCATTTTTTTTCTGAGCCTGCATTTCCGCCATGTGTGCGGAGTCGGAGTCGGAATCAGAGTCCTCACAGAAGATTACTCAGAAAAGTACGTTACAAACATTATTTATCAAAACCATTTTCTTACAAAGTTAGTTTGAAGAAAATCCGACTTAAAGTTCAGGATCAACATTCAACTTAAATTCCCCGTAGACGCTAATGTTATTTTTTTTTCTGAACGGTTCAATATTGAATGAAAAATGATTCAAATCAAAAAGCAAAATATGGGAATGAGCCTCTCCGAGATCTTTCAAACAAAAAAAAGTTTATTCCATTCGGATGGTTCACTCAGAAGTTATTAGGTGGGGAAAGGTTGCTTGAACGGTTCAATGTTGAACGAAAAAATGTTCAAATTGAAAATTTAAATACGGTAATGAAGTATCCTTGCTGAGATCCTTCGAACAGAAAAAAGTTTATTTAAATCGGACTGTTCACTCAAAAGATATTAGGGGTGACAGCTTGATTGAGCGGTTCAATGTTGAACGAAAAATTGTTCAAATCGAAAATGTAGATGCGGGAATGAAGTATCCTTGAAAAGATCTTTCGAACAAAAAAAAGTTTGTTCAAATCGAATTGTTCACTCAAAAGTTAGCATCGCGGGACCGGTTGTTTGAACGGTTCAAAGTTGAACCAAAAATTGTCCAAATCGAAAAATCAAATATGGGAATGAGCTGCACTCGCTGAGATCTTTCGAACAAAAAAAAATTCATTCCATTCGGACGGTTCACTCTAAAGTTATTAGGTGGAGAAAGGTTGCTTAAACGGTTCAATGTTGAACCAAAAGTATTCAAATTGAAAATTTAAATACGGTAATAAAGTATCCTTGCCGAGATGCTTCAAACAAAAAAAAGTTTGTTTAAATCGGACTGTTCATTCAAAAGTTATTAGGGGTGACAGCTTGATTGAGCGGTTCAATGTTGAACGAAAAATTGTTCAAATCGGAAATGTAAATAGGGGAATGAAGTACCCTTGAAAAGTTCTTTCCAACAAAAAAAAGTTTGTTCAAATCGGACTGTTCATTAAAAAGTTAGTATCGTGGGACCGGTTTTTTGAATGGCTCAAAGTTGAACCAAAAATTGTTCAAATCAAAAAATCAAATATGGGAATGAGCTGTACTCGCCGAGATCTTTCCAACAAAAAAAAAGTTTGTCCAAATCGGAATGTTCATTCAAAAGTTATTAGGGGGGGGGGACAGACAGACCGACCGACCGACCGACGCACAAATTCCCCATCTCAATACCCTACTTTCAAATTTTTAATTTTTCGATATTCATTTTACCTTTTTATTTTTTTAACTTGGCGATATTTTTTGGACTTGGCGACATTTTTTTAACTTGGCGATATTTTTTGGACTTAACGATATTTTTTAGATGCATTAAGCTACTTTTAATACTTTTTTCGTCTTTCTTTTATTTTTAACGGGAAAGTAGGCTAAAAAGCATTTTAAAGCGTATCAAACAACATGGAACGATGCTCATTTCAAATACATAGCTTAGTTGAATATGTCAAAAGGATATAGCAAATCCAGTTGCAAATTGAAAACTTATCACTCACAACTCATCTACCCTTTTTTAAGTGGAACTGTTTGCGAGTGCTAGGCGCGATTTTCATGGACAGACAATATCTCATTTTGTTCCAGAAATTGTTTATAAGTTCTACTCAGACGGAAAGCAAGTTTCAAAAAAATTGCCACGGTCGACTCAAAATGGGCTCAAGATCTACCGGTCAATCGTGATTGACTTTGTAGTTGCTGAAGTGAGCTGTGCACATCATTCTAATGTATTGTAACCAAAGTGAGCAAAGAAATCTTTTTATAATCCTCCCAAGATTTAAAAAAAAAAAGCAATGCCTACTAGTTTCTTTCAATAGTCAAACAAGTAAAAAACTTAAAGTGCCACAATGCTAACCGCCATGGCGCAAATATATCCTAAGCGACTGCCGCAGTTTTCGCTTCATAAATCCTCCGCTGTATCTCATTTCAACTTATTAAACGAATAGTGAATCAAATTCTTCGGCACCAAAAAACCACTCCAAACATTATCTTGACGTCCAAGATTCCATTGGAAAATCCGAACGTCAAATCTAATTGGCACTCCCTCCAATACTGTCCTTTTAATCTATCCAGAACGCATTACCATATCCCCATTTCACACACACCGAGCAGCTATACTCCTGACGTGCAATTACTAAAAACATTGACGTCCTGACAGTCCATTTTCACTCAAACAGACTCATTGCAATCTTAAACCGGCTATCAGAGAGCCCATTGATCCACATTAGCCTTGGCTCATCAAGTCGGATTATTTTTTCATTGCGTCCAACGTTTGGAGGAGATTCACGCCCTTTCCGGGGGATATTGCGGCTAATCTTTCCGCCTTTAAAAGCTTTTCGGTCAGAGACGCCAACTCTTCAATACATAAGAGGAAAGTCAACGGTATATAAAAGCGTATGGATATAAATTGGTAATTGGTTCTAGACAGGTGCAGATTGTCAAATGCAGAGATTGAGAGTTTTCAGAATGCTTTTCCAGCAATTATTCATAGTGATGGCACGAAATGGAGCTTGGAAGAAGCAGCAAATGCCGAAGCTTTGGCTGTTGTAGGTGTTAAGTTTTAACATTGAACACACAACAAATACATACGGAAAATATTACACTTCACAGGGTTTAATGTTCGTAACTGTCAGTGTGCTGTGTATTTTTGAATTAAAGAAAAAACAATTGAGATATTTTAAAACGTGAGGACAAAATAATATTAATAATTCTTAAAGAAGAATTATATTAATTAAGAATAGAATTGTTATTAGAAACGAGGAAACATTACATTATGTTTCAATACTGTGTGATATGCAATTAAAATATACGTAAAAGATGATAATACACGGAGTACATTTTGTCATGTGACAATGACCATCTTGGAACACATTTTATAACTTTAATCGTTTCGAAAGGGGACCTAACTCATATTTTGCTTTATAAGTAAATAAATAAAAAGTTCTGTCAAGAACTAAACGAGCCTACTTTCCCGTACATCGACATCGGCATTCTAGCATTTGATTAATATTCTTTTAATTATCTGAGACTGAATATTATGTCAAACGTATCTTTTTTGCACATAAAGCTGATTTCTAAAAACCAAGTATGCAGATCTCATCTGATGAACTAGGCACGTAAAAAGTAAACAAAGAAATAAATAAAGTTTTTACATCTTTTAAACAATGCAGCTTTTATAGTTCTTCCGCAGAAAAATTAACCAGTTGTTTTGAAAAAAAGAATTAAAAATAGGAAGTAGATCAAAACACATTTTATCAAACCGAAAAAAAAAATCGTCCAAAAAAATGTCGCAAATTTCATTTCTAATCCGTTGCCAATAATTAAAATAAATAATTGATTAAATAAATAATTAAATGCTCTCTTAAAGGAGTAATTTTTGTTGGACAAAAAAAAAAGTCTGTCAAAAAATGAAAATAATAATAAAACAAATAAATAAGCAAAAAAAATAATAATCGTCTGTACGGATATTTCGTTTAAGAGTAGGAGTCAGTCATTTTTTCCCAGCCTGTATTTCTGCAATGTTTGCTGAGTCAGAGTTAGAGTCGAGGATTCAGAGTTGGGGTTGAAAAGTCGGAGTCATCAGTTGCAGTCGACAGGCAGAGTCAGAGTCAAAGACACATAATTTATTGTAGTATCACTCGGTCTTTTTTTCTGAGCCTGCATTTCTACTATAGCTGCGGAGTTGAAGTCGAAGATTCGGTGTCGGAGTCGGTTTAAAAAAATAGATTCGTCAGTCGAAGTCGAAAGCTCTAAAATTATAATGATAGGAGTAGGGATGCACCGATTAATCGGCAATACCGATTAATCGGCCATAATCGGCCAGCCTGCCGATTAATCGGCGAAAAAAATAATTTTTTAATATTACTTTTCAAAGTATACCTTAACCAAGAATCTGTGATAAACAGTTGTATTAACAGTAAATAAATGTAATTTTCTGGAATAACATGCAGTATGAAAGTGAACCGAGTAAAAATAAAACAAAAATTTCGTACAAGGCGTAAAACTGATTGGAATATTAAAAGAAAACCGTTCGTTAAATTCCTGAACTTTTCAATTGGAATACGAAAACATAAATATCTCATTTCATTTATAATCAGTCAGATGTTAAAAAACCTTGAGGATGCTTGAACAAGAAACTACGATGGATAAATTTATAAACAAGAAATAAATAATTTTCAGCAAGCACAAGTATAACATGTAGTACGAAAGTGTAGTGTAGTAAGTAAAAAAAAACAATTCAAAGAATGAAATACAAAATAGCAATGTAATAATAAAAAATAATAATAATAATAATAGTCCTCTCAGTTGATACAAATGATTTTATCATTTAATATTCCTATTTTGAATAAATACAAACATTTTGACAATAATGCAGCATTTTTCATGTGTCGATATTTTTCTACTTAGCTCTTAATGCTTTTAGATCACCTCTAAGTTTCAAAGAATAAAAGACTTGATATAAATAGCAACTTATAACTGAAAAATTAATTTGAATTAAGAACATCACCCCTAAATTAAAGTGTTCACCACCAGCTTCCCTCTAATTTTTCAAAAATAATTTTCATGTCTAGACTCTAAATACAATTTTATTCACAAAAACATGATAATTGGTTCAAAGAAATTTGCTAAAATTTTGAAATTATGTACCTATTTTGAAAAAAATTGGAAAAATGGAGGAAAACAAATCTTCTCTCCGGAATAAATAAGTTGTCATTTCTGAAATCGGAATTGCAAAAGAAAGGGGAAAAAACAGTGAGGGTGAAATTTATAGTATTAAAAATGATAATCCTAATCATTAATCGGCTCTACCGATTAATCGGCCGATTATCATTAGCCGATTTATCGGTAATCGGCCAATTTGCTTATCGGTGCATCCCTAGATAGGTGTGGGTCATTTTTTTCTGATCCTGCATTTCTTCCACGTTTGCGGAGTCAGAGTCAAGGAGTCAGAATCAGAGTCCACACAGCAGCTTGTTCAGAAAAATACTTTACATACATTATTTATCAAAACCATTTTCTTTCATAGTTTGAAGGAAATCCGCCTAAAAGTTCAGGATCTGCATTAAACTTAAATTTTCCCGTAGACGCTAATGTTCAAGTTTTTCTGAACGGTTTAACATTGAACGAAAATTGCTTCGAATTAAAAAGAGAAATATGGAAATAAGGTGTCCTCGCCGAGATCTTTGGAACAAAAAAAAGTTGATTTAATTCGGATTGTTC
Source organism: Uloborus plumipes (assembly GCA_038373865.1). NCBI lineage: Eukaryota > Metazoa > Arthropoda > Arachnida > Araneae > Uloboridae > Uloborus > Uloborus plumipes. Next base: position 63,372 of record JAXGGA010005679.1, read on the forward strand.
ACTTTAAAGTTAATAGTTGAGGAAAGTTTGTTTAAATGGTTCAATGTTGAACAAAAAATTTTTCAAATGGAAAATTTAAATACGTTAATGAAATAGTCTTGCCGATATCTTTCAAACCAAAAAAATTTGTTTAAATCGTACTGTTTGCTCAAAAGTTATTAGGGGGTGATAGCTAGTTTGAACGGTTCAATGTTGAACGAAAGATTGTTCAAATCGGAAATGTAAATACGGGAATGACGTATCCTTGATAACATCTTTTGAAAAAAAAAAGTTTGTTCAAATCGGACTCTTCACTAAAACGTAAATACCGCGGGACAAGTTGTTTGAACGGTTCAAAATTGAACCAAAAATTGTTCAAATCGGAAAATCAAACATGGGAATGAGGTGTTCTCGCCAAGATCTTTCCAGCAAAAAAAAGTTTGTTCAAATCGGAAGGTTCATTCTGAAGTTATTAGGGGGGGGGGGGAGAGCAGACCGTCAGACAGACATTTTCCTCCATCTTAAAACGCCCTACGTTCCAATTTTTAAATTTTTGATATTTATTTAATTTTTTTTTTCCTTTTTGACTTTTTTTTTTGAACTTGACGATATTTTTATGATGAATTAAGCCACTTTTAATGCTTTTTTTTTAAGTTTTTTCTCTCATTTTAACGGGAAAGTAGGCTAAAGATCAGCTATTTGTTGTTTTTTGATAAGTCTTTGAATGTTTGCAACCTTGAGTTGTTTATGGGTTAATAACCTACGGAGAAGTGGCGAAGGTTATGGCCTGCCTAGCTGAAGCTTCGACATTCTCTAATTGTTCATTACTTATTTAAAATATTGGTTCAAAACCGATATACGTAAAAATCTGTAAAGGTTATGTGGTTTACTGACAAACAGTGTACAAAGTTTTATTGATATTGCTAGAATTTTGACAATAGTTTGAAGGATATCATGTAATTTTTTCCTACTACAAAAGTTCTGCTATAATTTACAGGACTACGGAGTCGTAGAAAAAATGACCAACAAGACTGACTCCAGGGATTTTAGAGCCTTCCACTCCGATCCTTTTGCCTTAAAATGACTCCGACTGCGCAAACATGTTAGTATAGGCATTAAAAAGAACTGAAAAGAGTTAGAAGACATTACCGTGAGGCAGGCGTGGATATATTGTTCTTTTCCATCGAGTATTGAATTCTCATCTTCTTCTCACATGCTTGGATAAACCGTTGGATTTCTTAAACCGTATAGTCCGAGAGCTAACTGTCAAAAATCAATGGAATACTGCAAATCGTGATAAGAAGATGCCACTTGGTAGGAATGTTACTAATGGCTATACAATGAAATTAAGACCCAGAGGCACTTTCAAAAACCGTTTTAATCCAAGATGGCGGCGTTTTTCAAAATGGCGGCCTATGCTACTGCTTTTGCAATTTAACTCACCCAAAAGAGGTTTTTATATCAAATTATATGTTTTTCAGGCCAAGGATTTCATTTAGTGTGTTGAAAAAAGCTAAATGTTCATTTTGATGTTTATTTTTTTATTTATTTTTAAGAATTATATTGTTTACGAGAAGACTACATGTCATGTAGTATCCAAAATCTTTTAGAAAGTTAGCCAAATTGCGACCGAAGAAAATAAACTGGGAAACCTGGTGTGGCGGTAACATAACCATGCTCAAATTAGTCTCCGAAGAACTCCACACACATCTCCCAGCGGTGCTGCTATTGTTAGAAGCATTTTGAGAAGGCCCGTTTAGTCTGTGGAGTTAGCGACAAAAACAGCCGAAATATTTCACTTCCGGATACCAGTGTGAAATTTGATATAGAGCTTATGTACATATATAAGAACAAAAAACCGCCGGGAGACACTTGATCAGGGGTCATGAACTCCCGTGATGACGTCATCAAGATGGCCGCTTTTACAGGTAAATACGCTCGTTTAATTGCTTAAAACTCCATCATAGATTGAAATACTGCAAAACTCAAATGTATCATTTGAAAGCCCTTTGAAAGAGCTATTTGGAAAGATTTAATTTTTTTTTCTGAGGTCAAGGTCCCACCTTCAATGACGTCATCAAAATGGCCGCTTTTACAGGTAAATACGTTTGTTTAACACCCCCTAAAACACCATCATAGATTTAAATATTTCAAAACTCAACTATATCATCTGAAAGCTCTGTAAAAGATCTATTTAGAAATATTTAATTTTTCTTTCTGAGGTCAAGGGCCCACCTATGATGACGTCATCAAATGGCCGCTCTTACACGTAAATACGTTCGTTTAACTGCTCAAAACTCCATCATAGATTGAAATATTGCAAAATTCAAATATATCATCTGAAAGCTCTTTAAAAGAGCTATTTAGAAAGATATAGTTTTTCTTTCTAAGGTCAAGGGCCCACCTGTGATGATGTTATCAAAATGGCCGCTTTTACAGGTAAATACGTTTGCTTAACTCCCCCTAAAACTCCATCATATATTAAATATTTCAAAACTCAAATATATCATCTGAAAGCGCTTTAAAAGATCTATTTAGAAATATTTAATTTTTTTTTCTGAGGTCAAGGGCCCACCTATGATGACGTCATCAAAATGGCCGCTTTTACAGGTAAATACGTTTGTTTAACTGCTTAAAATTCTATCATAGATTAAAGTATTGCAAAACTCAAATATATCATCTGAAAGCTCTTTAAGAGAGCTATTTAGAAGGATTTAACTTTTTTTTTGAGGTCAAGGTCCCACCTGTAATGACGTCATCAAAATGGCCGCTTTTACAGGTAAATACATTTGTTAAACTCCCCTAAAACTCTATCATAGATTTAAATATTTCAAAACTCAACTATATCATCTGAAAGCTCTTTAAAAGAGCTATTTAGAAAGATTTAATTTTTCTTTCTAAAGTCAAAGGCCCACCTGTGATGACGTCATCAAAATGGCCGCTTTTACAGGTAAATACGTTTGTTATACATTTAAATTTAAAATTGTTATAACTTTTCAACTATTTGTCTTAGAAAATAAAACCAAGCACTATAAAATAGCTCTTTTAAAGCGCTTTCGGATGATACATTTCAGTTTTGCAATATTTAAATCTATGATGGAGTTTTAAAAAGTTACATGAGCGCATTTACCTGTAAAAGCGGCCATTTTGATGACGTCATCACAGGTGGGCCCTTGACCTCAAGAAGAAAAATTAAATCTTTCTAAATAGATCTTTTAAAGCGCTTTCAGATGATATATTTGAATTTTGAAATATTTCAATCTATGAGAGAGTTTTAGGGGGAGTTAAACAAACGTATTTACATGTAAAAGCGGCCATTTTGATGACGTCATTACAGGTGGGACCTTGACCTCAGAAAGAAAAATTAAATCTTTCCAAATAGCTCTTTTAAAGAGCTTTCAAATGATACATTTGAGTTTTGCAATATTTCAATCTATGATGGAGTTTTAAGCAATTAAACGAACATATTTACCTGTAAAAGCGGCCACCTCGATGACGTCATCATGGGAGTTCTTGGCCCCTGATCAAGTGTCTCCCGGCGGTATTTTGTTCTTATTTATGTACATAAGCTCTGTACCAAATTTCACACTGGTATCCGGAAGTGAAATAATTTGGCTGTTTTTGTCGCTAACTCCACAGACTAAACGGGCCTTCTCGGAATGCTTCTAACAATAGCAGCACCGCTGGGAGATCTGTGTGGCAGGGTTGCCACAGGAAAAATGTTACAAAAAAGTAGCAAAAGTCGCCTAAAAATACTAAAAAAGTTGCAAAAAAGTTGCCTTCAAAATAAAAAAAAGTTGCAAAAAAAGTAGCCACGAAAAAAAAAAGGTGCAAAGAAGCTGAATAGAAACATGTGACAAGCTAAACTGAATCATGAGTAATGCTTTAAAACAAGTTCAGAAAATAGACATATTTTGAACTAATGCATCAGATTAGAAGAAATTTAATTTATTTTCTTCATCTTCATGCTCTCTTTCCCTATTCCTCAACTTTATACTGCTGAGCTATTCTAATACTTTCAATGTCTTTTGCTTCAATAGCTCATTTTAGCCTCTGGTTTGCCTGTTTAAAAAGCTCATCAGCTGATTTTTGAGTTTCGGTTCTCTCTCTATTTACTAATTTGACCTTTTCTTTAAAATTTTTAACAGATCCCTTCAAACTTGACAGCTTTTTTTTTCTATTTTTCTTTGTTTCAATTTTTCTTCATTTTCGTTTTCTAATCTCACAATTGCTCTTCCTTCTCTTTCTTCTAGTCTTCGAGGTAGAACTGGTATGATTTGCATGCACCATAAGCTAAATTTAAAAGTTCCTTATCAAATTGGAATTGTGCAACTGTACAATGGCGCTTCAGAGCATCTTATAATAAGCCTGTCATTCAATACACGTTCTGACATCAAAGATTTATCTTCTGATAGAGCTATCCTGGATATTGAACTTCACTATTACCATGAGGCTAAATGTGACTAAAAATGAATGTTTCTTTCTCTGATGAAAATTATTAAAATTTGGGTGGCTTAGATGGATTATAATTCTATTAGCTTGACTAGAGAAAATATTTGATGAGCATAAGCTGTGCTACTTTTACCATTAAAATCTGGCTTAGTTGGGACACTGTTTCCGAAGAGGCTCAATCAGGGCCGCCGTTTGAGGGGGGATACTGGACCTCTAGTACCGGGGCCCGGAGCTTTGGGGGCCCGTAAGGTTATGAACATGTTTTTCCAGTAATAGTGTTAATAATTTCATCAAAAAAAAAAAAAAAAGCTGTTTTGAAAAAAAAAAATCTCGCTTTCCATTGCCGATTCTCAATATGAAACAATTGCTTTTACAAACACTAATGAATGAAACACGCTTGCGCAAAGGAAAATGCACCGCTTTCCAAAAGCTACAGAAACTCGTCAAACGTAAAACCAAGTCTAAACTGTCATTGACAAATGTCTCTTGCACTTTAAGAATAAGAATCAAGTAGGCCGGGAACACTTATCTCAGACATGAAAAGTTATCTAACTTTTTCTGTATCCAGTTACTGTATTTAAAAAAATATTTTTACAAAAACTTCGAATTACAGTTTTTAAATTTACATTAAAATTTAAAAATTCAGTTCTAAGCAACTAAACAATGCAATATTACATGTGAATGCGATTCCGAACTATTAATTTTGAAGTTTGTCGAACCAAACGTCAAAAATTGTGTTTTTTCGTTTTCAACCGTGTTGTTTCGTGTAAAAAAAATATTAAAATCATCTGGCGATACAAATAACGTGAAAATAAAATCAGATGCACACTTTCGTAACTAAAAAAAAAAAAGTTTTTCCGAAAAAAATTATTTTTCTCAGTTTTTTTAATAATTGCAAGTGTGCTGAAACGACGGCATAAAAATATGCAATTGAAGGGGGGTGCATGGGGGGCCCGGCATTAAAATTGGTACCGGGCCCCATCTCTGGTAGCGGCGGCAAGGGCTCAATCACAATTCTTTTTTTTTTTTTTTGGGGGGGGGGGGCATTTCGATTCAGTTGTTTGTCTACTTAGCAGTCACATGCTGTTTTTGACCCAAGTAGAAGTCTTGTAGGATTAAGGGGTGAATCGCCAGTTTGAGCAGTTTTTACAATTCCTTCATCCTTAAGAAATATAATTTTTCTTGGCCTTTTTGATCAATACACATGTCTGAATTTGCTCTCCACGAAGTAAAAAACAATGTACTATCATACTAGGGCCAACTTAAAAGACGAAAAATCAGCAAAGTGGATTCATTTCCAAATTTTGGCTTCCGAACTTTCTCCTCTTCTTTACACGAGAACTACAGAGATATAGAAGTTTGATTATTCATTCAGCAATCTCTGCACCTTAAAGTCAAAGCAAAAAGTCCCACCTTTCCTCCAACAATTACCTTTCAAGTTGCATAAAATCTGACTTTTGTCTAAACTTTTGCAACAGCAAAAAAAAAATGTTTTTTGTAATTTCCGATTTTTGTTTCGGTTATGTTTTTAAAAACTCCACACGCGTACTTGGGACAATATCGTCTACCTGCAGCAGACATTTTAAAGCATTTTGCTGAATAATTTTCTTTTTATTCATATATTTGCATTTTGTCTACTCTTTTGCATCGCACTGTATAAGGTTTCAGCTTCTGGAAAAGCGTAGATATCAGTAATGTAAGAAGAATACAAATTAATTCCATACTAGATTGACTTTTGTTTACGCATCACTTAAGCCACATCCAACTTGTTGATTGGATGCAGTGGATCGGTGCAGCCCATAACGTCTATTTAGAAAAGGTTTTATTCTTGAAATGAAAATTATTTAAAACCATGGGAGAAAATCTCCAGGTGTTTCAAAAGAAAACTTACATCAGGGGGGAAAAAGTCTCCAAAAAAGCAGATTCAGTGAAAAAAAGTAGCTTTTTGGCCTGTTTTTGCATAAAAAAGTAGCTAAAGTCACCTTGTGTCCAAAAAAGTAGCAAAAAGTAGCATTTAAGCATCCTGTGGCAACCCTGTGTGGAGTTCTTAGGAGACTAATTTGAGCATGGTTAGGTTACCACCGCACCAGATTTCCCAGTTTATTTTCTTCGGTCGCAATTTGGCTACCTTTCTAAAAGATTTTGGATACTACATGTAGTCTTCTCGTAAACAATATAATTCTTAAAAATAAATAAATAAATAAACATCAAAATGAACATTTAGCTTTTTTTCAACATACTAAATGAAATCCTTGGCCTGAAAAACATATAATTTGATATAAAAACCTATTTTGTGTGAGTTGAATTGCAAAAGCAGTTAGCATAGGTCGCCATTTTGAAAAACGCCGCCATCTTGGATTAAAACGGTTTTTGAAAGTGCCTCTGGGTCTTAATTTCATTGTATAGCCATTAGCAACATTCCCACCAAGTGGTATCTTCTTATCACGATTTGCAGTTTTCCAACAGTTAGCTCCCGGGCTAGTAAGAGATTTAGTAATTAAGAAAATCATTGCTTTACAGCATACAAGATTTATTGAAGTATTTAAAAACTATTTCTTTGCTAATTTCAAAGCAGTTATTGTTTTGCTCATAAAGACATCATGCAGTTGAGATAATATTTTGGTATTACATATAGTTGAAAGGGCAAATGAATAAAGGTGATATGCGGCAATTTTTGAAACTTTCTTTTTACCATGGATGAAGGGAATAAGTCCATCCGTATCATGTCCCCTTAGTCACAGGAATGGTAGGTAATAAAGAATTGACCTCGTTTTACCCGTTGAGAATAATCCGTTAAAAAATATAACACTTTTTTTTGAAGCTTTTGCTAGAAATTAAAAATAAAAGTCCCATATCACATTTATCCATTTGTCCCTTCAGTTTTATGAACCCTCGTGGGTCCCACCCATTTCAGTTACACTCAAGACCCTTGGGGTCATAAAAGACCCCAATGCTTTCTTTAATTTATTATGATTATTGAATATTACATGCATTATTTAAGTTCACACACTTTTTAATGCTAAAAAAATAAAAATAAAAAGACACAATCAAAGTAAGATTTATTTTTTGCATTAAAAATTAAAATTTTAGAGCAATACTCACAATAATTGTAGATTTATTTACAACTGTTACAGACCTGTACAACAACATGATTTTTGCAAGTGAATTTCAAATACTTATGACATTTTTCGATGCATTTTCTGTCCAGTTCTCTTAGATGCAACGTCCTCTTTTTTTGGCATTCTGGGGAAGTGACCCCAAGGGTCTTGTGTGCAAAAAATGCCATTCGGGAAAAATAAAACATAATAATAGCATTTTTTGAATAGAAAACTAGAAGAATAAAAGCAACAAAATGCCATTAAAAACAAATGGTTGACTAACAAGATATATTAAACAGAAATTGCATTGGGGTCACATATGACCCCAAGGAACCCACGAGGGTTAATAAATGGCCCACTAATATTATGGCATATCAAAAGTACAACACCGCAAGTGGTAAAATTTCATAATATTTGCTGAAATAACTTCATATCCGTGAAACTTCTTCCTCGTTTTAGTCAGTGTGGCAAACAAAACCGTGCTATGGGAACATTCTCTTGAACTCATAGACAAATCCACAAAAGTGCCAAGCTTTTTATTGATCTAAGAATTTCTCCAGGCGTCGGGCAATAAGACATGATTAATTATCGTGACGACTCTAAAGACGCACATAACAGGTGCTACTTTGGCATGACCAATGCGACTATTAACAGCACCGCTAATCATGCTCATCAAATCGTCTCTAAACAGCAGGGCGTGGCTCAGCAAAAAAAAAAAAAAAATATTACGAGCCAAGCTGACAGTTTCATAACAGCGGTTTGTCAACGAAAGACCTCTTTGGGCTGTAGTACCTCATCTTGACTTTGGAAGGCGATAAGACGGGTGTTTTCAACCCCCGAGGAATGGAATATTGGAAAAAAGAAAAAAAAAAAAAACCGAAATGAACATTCTTCGTTTTTTTGACCGGAAGGCATTGTCGGCATGTAGTAATTAGAAGCGAGGAGCTGAACTCAATTAAAAGCGTTTAACCTTCCAGTTTGGGAAATTATTGATGGTTCGTGATTCCCTAGATTTCACAGTACGTTTCTATTGGTGAACTTTGGAAGATTAGTTGGTGATAGATGATAAAGGATTGGAACTTTCGTCGGAATTGAATTCCAAGGATTTTTTTTATTATTATTTTTACTGCGATAAAAGTAGCTCTCGTTATGAGAAATTAGTATATTGATGTCACTCTTAAACGCGTATGAAACAGTTCAACCGTTTTTTCATGTTTTGAGAAAGTTAAGAGTACTTATAATTAATCCTCATGAATATGAAGAACTATATGTTAAATTTAACACATGTTGAAATTTTTCTTCCAAATACAAAAAAAATCTTGTTTAAAATATACTTCAACTGAAATCTAAATTTAACATTGATGAGTTTTGTACTTTAGAGAGTAACTTGTCTTACAACCACATTTTTGTAAATATTAACTAAACCAGTGGTTCTCAACAGGGGCGATACCGTCCCCCGGTGGGCGGCGGGAAGATGCTGAGGGGTGGTGAACATATTTTGGGCAGTAGGGGGCGGGGCGGTGGATGTATTTTGGGCGGTAAGGGGGCGATGGGTTTATTTGAAATGCGTTTGCGAGGGCATATTTTGGGCGGAAGTGGGAGGATACCCTCTTCTTTTACTTCACCAAGAAGGGCTTTAAAATTTATTTGCTCGGGATACCTCAGCCTGAACTCTGATCCTTCTCTTTACGTTATCAAAGATCAGTGGCACAGCCGAGGTAAGTGGGGGGGGGGGCAGGGGTCATACCCTCTCGATGACCTTACAAAAAAGTTTGTAGAAACCACATGCAATGAACTAAAATTGCGTTTTTGGACCATTAATTTCGAACATTTTCTAACACAACCCCCCCCCCCCCACATACATGAAAAGTTTCAGGCCATGTAATGTCAAACATAGCCTAAAATTCGTCAATAGAAGTTCAACTTAAAAAAAGTTTTTGAAGGTCAGTCCCCACTTTAATAGTTCAACAGCCTAAAATAGTCTAAAATTGTGTTCTTATGAATTCCATTTGTAAAATTGTTAGAGGAAGGCGCAGGCACCTTTCCCTAACATAGCCACACATAGCTTACAATTTAGGGTTTAGACATTTCAGTTAAAGCGCTTTCAAAACCTTCATTCTCAAACACAGTCTAAAGATTTTAAAAAAAGATTACGAGAGCAAATCTTGAACTATCCGCCTCCTCTTTCAACAAACGTGACCAAACCGAGTGTAAAATTACGCTTTTAGGAGGTTAGTTTCGACAAAATTCTGGAAGAAAGCCACCTGACTTGACCAACGTTTTAAACATCGTCTTAACAGCACCAGAGTACAATGAGCAAAAAAAATCCGTGCAAAACTCCCCAACCTTTACCATTCCCTTAACATCAATAAAAATAGTTCAAATTTTTTAAGCCTTCAATTTCAGAAAACATCGTAAGGAGCTCTGACCCCCTAACAGGACTAAAATTCACCTTTTTTTTTAAAAATATTTTGCCTTTAATTTTGATTAAAAAAAAAAAAGGAAGGAGCTTTTTTCCCCTTGAATTTCTCTGAATTGAACTTATCTTGAAATTTATAATCTTAACTTATTTCATATTTTTCTTTCAATTAAAACTTACAAGTCTTCGTCCCACCCTGAGAAAAATCGAATTTCCGGCTTTGTTATTGCCCATCCGCAATAAAGTACAATATCCGTATATAGGCGATTCTCTGTAAACTCGTCATTTTTCACACGAAATCTGTCCGGGCACGGTTTTTTGAAATATTCTTATAATTATAATACTATTGCTCAGAAAATGAATCTATTACTTTGGTTTTGAAGAGGGCCAATTGAAGTTTGTTTTTTTCTGATAAACCATGATAGGGGGTATGTCCCCCGCCTGGTATAACTAGGCAGGTGACTGTGCCAGGTGACTGTGTTCTTGCTCTTTGTTGCGTAATATCAGAAAAACTAATGGAACATAATTAATTACGAGACTACCTATAAATTGAGGCACAAATCGTGGACATAACTAATATGCTTCATAATTAAATTAATTGACATCAATAAAATCACTTCCCAGAGGACTGTTTTCGCAACGACCCTGATGCATACTTTCATCACAAATGTGGCTCTCAAACTAAGCAAGGTAGCGTTTCAACACTGTTCTTGGCGATTTCGGAAAATTCACACTGATTACTTTAAACTTCATGCCAAAAAGAATTTGCAAAAGTTATAGATTTTTCGTATTACAGCCTTGAATTTGTTGCAGGGGACTGTTTGAAAAATCTCCGGACAGAATTAACATAACAATTTTAGGACAGCAGTTTTAGAAATGCATAATTATACCTTATTTCATAAGAAAAATATAGCTTCATTATTCTATTTTAAACATTAATTGCCAAATTTATGTAGTGTTAATAGGTTTTCGGAAATACTATCTTTAACAGTTAGACTATGGGATTGGGACAGCCAGGGGACTGTGTTTTTGGCGCTTAGATAATTTCTAGAAAAAAAAAATTAAAGTGTTATCACTCCAAATACAATTGGGCCACAAAGTATTAATGCTTTACTTGTATTAAGAGCGATAATTACTTTATTACACTTTATTAGTTTTAAAATATTTAGTCCGGATAGCCATTTACCAGTTTACAGAGAATCGCCCATATAATAAATGAGGGATGCGTATTGCATAGTTGCAAGTAAATAAGAACAACACGGTTTGGGATTGGACCGTTTGAGGGAATTGTTTGAACGCAGTCTATTTTTCAAAATGTATGGATTTTCAAATCAAACTGTTGAAAACAACGCATTTTTATTTCAAACTGTTTTGTTCTTAATTACGTTCAAAATTGGTCACTTATTTAATGGAACCATTCTAGGTACTTGGTTGAGCCTTCGACGCAGGTTTTATGAGATTATGCCCTCATTTTTGGAAAAAAAAAAACCATAAAGAATAAAAGCTTTTAAAGCATATTTTTTTTTTTACTCTATAGTCATTGTCCAACAACCTGTTTGGGCAAAATTTTAGAGTTAAACCTGTCAAAAAAAAAAAAAAAAAAAAACTGCTTTACCTCCTCCCCCTGTTCCAATTTAACGCCCGTACGCAAATAGGGCGTTGAAAACATTTTCAGCTCTAAAGGGGGCGGTAGCTGTAAAAAGGTTGAGAACCACTGTTTAAAGCATTGAAATTCTAGTCAATTTTTTAAAATAATAAACGGTAAAAATATTTTTTCGAACTTTTAGTGTTTGTCACTTAGGTGGTTTCTGAAATAAACGATTCAAATATTTCCAAAAAGGAGTGAGAAACCCAAGTTATGGATTGTGTAACCATTTATAGCTAATGTCTGTGCACTGCCAGAAAATGAGTAAACCTTTGGTTATGTCGTCCTTTTTTTGGAATAAATTCCTCAATTTTAGCAAAATCGGCAGAATCAAATTTTTGTGCTGGCAATTTCAAAGAGCCCTGTCTGTATACCTTAGCAATTTTCATTATAAACGTTCTAGTATTTTTTTCTGAATGCCAGGAGTAACTAGTTTCTATAGATACCTAACGTTTTTATATTGCATGAATACAATTTTTTAGAAAAAATTATTAAGTAACATCAATTTCTTAGTATTTTGAGTGGGTAGACTAGCTTTGAGGGCCTGTATCTCAAAAAATAAGTAGAGCAGGAACCTAAAAACTTTGACTTTTCCATGCCTTTATATAATCAACCTGTGAGCCAAATTTAAAGAAAATCCGAGTCGGTTATGCAACCCAAATTAGGAGAGTTAGTATGGAATCCCTCAATACACTAAACAAACAACTTTGTTTTCGGGCAGTTGGTTTTGATTGATTTCTTCCATGAAACTTGTACTTTTCTTAATTATGTGCATAGGCATACAAGTTGATTTTATATTTAATAAGTTGACTTTCATTTGATTTTTTATATGATGTTCCAAATGTACAAGTTTTGGTGATATAGTTTACTTTAATTTGAAAATGAATCCCTTTTAACGCAAAAGTACAGGTAGGGTCACCCGGGGCAATTCCTGGTCAGCAAGTTTCTGATGTAATTCCTGGTCACAGTCCTTTTTATGTCTTAATAATCCTTCAGCAAAATGAAAAAAATCACAGGGGTACTCTGAACTATCTTCATTGTAATTCATTACTTAATTATGAGTTGACTGTGTATTCAGTTTGAAAAGAAAATTCTTTTTAAAATCGCTTGTTAAATTTCGTAAAACAAGATTGGCCTTA
>JAXGGA010005680.1:0-76084 GCA_038373865.1 Uloborus plumipes
ATTTGATGGGCCACTAACTGAGCATGGTGATAAAGAGCTATTAATTTCAGCATCGAATTCCATTTTACCTTATTAACAGTTAAATATTTACAAAATAATTAAATAAATAATTTAATACAAAGCCATGCTTGAAGAATTAAAATTAGTGCAACTAATTTATTCCCATACTGATCTTTACAAAATTGACATGCGTTGAGCACTGATAAGAACTGACAAGAAAAAGTTTACTCACTAAAATATTAGTTTACAGATACTATAAAGCATACATTCTATTTTCCACAAAATAATACTGCAACAAAGATCAAGGGTATCCTCCTGTTTATAGCCATCAATCAGGAACATCCAATCACAAGATTGGGTATTGCCTATGAGATAAATATTCGAAGCTCCTTTATTTTAATTGATTTTTCAAGAAATTCTTTAGTACCTACCCCTTTATACCCTTGTTCTTTGTTGCAGTATTATTTTGTAGAAAATAGAATGTACGCTTTATAGTATCTGTGAACTAGTATTTTAGTGAGTAAACTTATTCTTGTCATTTCTTATCAGTGCTCAACACATGTCAGTTTTGTAAAGATCAGTATGGGAATAAATTAGTTGCACTAATTTTAATTCTTCAAGCATGGCTTTATATTAAATTATTTATTTAATTATTTTATAAATATTTAACTGTTAATAAGGCAAAATGGAATTCGATGCTGAAATTAATAGCTCTTTATCACTATGCTCAGTTAGTAGCCCATGAAATGAAATTTGTCATAAAGTATCCTACATCAAACGAAAACACCTCATTTATTTTCCTGATATTCATGTGATATTCAAGAAATTCTTCAATTAAAAACAGGAGTATCCCAATCACAAGATTGGGTATTGCTTATAATATAAATATTTAGAGCTCATTTATGTTAATTAATTTCTCAAGAAAGTATTTAGTGCTTTATAATTATGAATGCATAATGCTCAGGCATCAGAGAAATAATTTTTCTTGTTTTCATCAATTATCTAATGTATTGTTCAATGATTTAATAAATTAAATTTCATGACATATTGAGTAGATAATGCAGCTAATAATAAATATATAATTATTTTTTGGTTTAATTAATTTTAAGTCCATGAGAGGGGGAACAAAAGCATATGGTCGTCGCGAAAAACATGCATATACTGTCAGCAGGATATCTCTTAATGGGAGAAATAACCAAAAGTAAACTCTTTTCCTGTGAATAGCTAACATATCAGTGGCTTGTTTAAAAAAAAAATTAAAGTTTCTACTGCTCCCCCTTTATGAGAAAAATGGCTGCCAAGATGGCCAAAAACGCATTTTTTGCCTTATGGCTTATTTTTAAGCTAAAATATTTCCAAGAAGGAGTGATAAACCCAAAAAATTTATTGCGTAGCAATTTACAGGGAGGACATGTACACTACCAGAAAGTGAGAAAACCTTTGGTTTTGTTTGCCTTTTTTTGTAATAAATGCCTGAATTTTAGCAAAATCTGCAAAATCAAGTTTTTGTGGTGACAACTTCAAAGAGCCCTGTACCTTGGCAATTTTCATTATGAACGTTCTAGTATTTTTTTTCAGAATGCCTAGAGTAACTAGTTTCCATAGATATCTAACACTTTTATTTTGCATGAGTACGATTTTTTATAAAAAATGATTAAATAACATCACTTTTTTAGTATTTTGACGTGGCGGACAAACTTTGAGGGCACGTATCTCAGAAAATAAGTGGAGCAGGTAACTTTCCTTTTGGGCTTTTTCATACCTCTATACCATCAATCTGTGTACCAAATTAAAAAAAAATCCGAGTCGGTCGTGCGACCCCCATTCGGTGATTTGGTATGGAATCGCTCATATATATATATATATATATATATATATATATATATATATATATATATATATATATATATATATATATATATATATATATATATATATATATATATATATATATATATATATATATATATATATATATATATATATATATATTTTTTTTTAAGTCTAATTTTTGCGCGGTCAATTTGTCTAGCGGCCAGAAGAGACCGTGGGAGATTCCTGGTTCGAATCCTGGCTCGGGAATGTATATCGTTTTTCTTTCCTGCCCTTGTCCTTTCTTTGTATGATTGTGTTGTTGTGATATGAACGGCTGCCTAATGCTTACCATACAAACGGGTTCTTATGGCATGCGTGTGCTTTTAAAAGACGGAGTTCACGCCAAATACAACTGGAAAAGTGAAGAAGCGCACCCCTAAATGCCACCCCAGCTGGCACAAGACAACAATAAAATCAAATCTAATTTAATATCTACTTTACGCTATTGAACAATACCTTTGAAGAAGGTTTGAATTTATATAATACCTAAAAAAAAAAAAAAAAATACGAAGCACAGTTAATTTCTTAAATGTTAACAATTAAGCTTTTTTTTAACCATTTTAACTTGCTTTTCCCTAAATGAAGTGTATTACAGTTCTTGCCGGTTAGTGAAAGAAATGAAAAAAACCATAAAAACCGAAAGGCTATCTCAAGTCACAGCATTCTAGGTTTTTAGGAATGTAAACCAAATTTAGAAAATCAATTGTAAAAAAAAAATAATCAAAAGATCATTAATTGAATTAATTAAAATATTTCTTCACGTTAATTAAAAGTTGGATACAAGTTGCGGAAAACACGTTTCAGAAATGAAAACTAAATTTAACTTTTCTTAACATTACTACACCGTAAAAAATAAATGTTTTTTTTACGGTACAATACAGATGATTTTATAGGAATAAAATGCGAAAATTGCTAATTGTACAGTACTAAACTGTAAAATTGCTTATTTTACAGTTTCAAACTGGAACCTCTGCTGGCAGCATTATAATGTTTCTTTTACTGTGTAATACAGCTAAATTTTACGGCAATAAACTAAAATTGCAAACTTTACAGTAAGAAACTAAAGATGCAAGTTTTACAGTTTATTACTGTGCATTTTACAGTTTTAAATTGGAACCTCAGCTGCCAGTATTATACTGTAATAACAACAGCTCCTTTTTTTTTGCAGTGTACTTTCATTGGCTTTTTGTAAAAAAGTCAAAGTAATACCCTGAGTGGCCTGACACCTGGTATTTGTTAGACCCTGTTTGCACAAATATTTATTTTGCAATAACTTAAATTATTTTGTTATATTTAATGAATCTTTAACAAAATTATGCGTCTGAGTATAAGGGTGGCTATGTGAACATTTCAATTCCTGAATTTTTTAATTCAAATTAAATGGCCGAGTCTGTGAAATAAAAAAAAATAGTATAAATAATACCATTACAAACATCTCGTCTTTCTACTGCGCAGAAAACAAATACGTTTTGCAAATGCTATTATGAGCACAAATTACTTAAGCACAACTTATAATGTAAAAAAAGGTATAATGTAAATAAATTCTTAATGAATAAATGTAGCTATGCTGCTATTTGAAGTCACAGTTGAATACATGTTTTCTTTACTACATCCATGTGCTTCTTAGTTTCAGTTTCTTTTTTAAAATAGTACCTGTTCTCAAAAGCATTCAGTTTAAAAAATGTTTCCGAGCATTTCTTATTATCAATACGTGACTTTCGAAAAGTCTTTAAGAAAATAGTTTGTAGTTTTGATTTTCTTGAATTTTAAGCTTAAAAACTTTTCTAAACTAATCTTGACATGAAAGAGATTTTCCAAGAAAAGTGGGGTGAATATACAGATTTCTTTTTGATGCTTTAAATTTGAAAAATTGATTCCCTTTACAAAAGAGTGAAGGGGAAAAGTTGAGAAGCTTTTTTCGATTTAAAGAAAATTCAAAGTTATTTGATTCGCATAGTTTTCTTAAGAGTGTTTTATAACATTCGCTACAAATTCGGTTACCAAACTTTTAGCTCCTAAGGATTCTTCCAGAAAAATACCAAGAAGAATCTGAAACTTTTTTAAGAAAGTTTTTTCGCTTTCTTGCGAGAAAAAACACGGTAAAATCCTACTTTAGGGTCCAGGTTTGGCGATTTTTTTCAGACTGTAGCTTAAGGTTGCAATCATTTAGCTTAAAATCACCAAACAATCCAATCATCCAATGATAATTCTGTGGTTTCCAGATTTAATAATTTATCGCCTGACTTTAAACTCGGATGCATCCAAAAAAAAACTGTTCTCGAAACTATCATTCTTTAGGTATACCGTAAAAAAATCTGTTTAATTCAAAACTATTTCATGTTTAAAATTTATGGTGGTACTAAAATTTTAGTTTTCCTGTTCCACCAAACATTGATTGATGATCAGTAAAAAAGGGTAATTAACTGCTGTTGTTTTATTTCTAAAGAAAAATAGTATATTAATGAAATGTAAGCATATGGTGAAAATGACCCACTCATGTTTTTTTTTTTTTGAAAGTTAATAATCCACTACGCAGACGTTATTTTTAACCATTTCCACTTGCCTAGAACGTCTATATTTTTTAATAAAAGCGTAGGGGCCGTATAATCTTCAGAATTAATTTCCATAGTCAAATAATCCACTGCGCAGACGTTATTTTTAACCACTTCCACTTGCTTAGAACGTCTATAATTTTTAATAAAAGCGTATGGGCCGTATAATCTTTAGAATTAATTTCCCTACTCAAATAATCCACTACGCAGACGTTATTTTTAACCACTTCCACTTGCCTAGAACGTCTATAATTTTTAATAAAAGCGTATAGGCCGTATAATCTTTAGAATTAATTTCCATACTCAAATAATCCACTACGCAGACGTTATTTTTAACCACTTCCACTTGCCTAGAACGTCTATAATTTTTAATAAAAGCATATGGGCCGTATAATCTTTAGAATTAATTTCCATACTAAAATAATCCACTACACAGACGTTATTTTTAACCACTTCCACTTGCCTAGAACGTCTATAATATCTACTAATAATGAAGCTGAATGCGGGTCTATCTTTCTTTCCTTCTTTCTTTCTTTCTGTCTGTCTGTCACGCACGTAATGCTAAAACCGTCGATTTTCATAAAATTTGGCACAAAATTAGTTTGTAACATGGGGTTATGCACTACGAAGCGTTTTTTCAAAAATTTAATTTCGTTCTTTTTCTATTCTAATTCTTACCGAAAATTTGATAAAATAAGGAAGAAATATTTCATACACATTTTCAAATCTTACGTCAATCGAAAGCTTGAAATAGTCTGCTAAAAATGATGTCAGTTTGAAGTTTCTATGAGCTTTAGAAGAGCTGTAATAATTGTTTTTAGAATTCCGGAAATTCAAAGCTTACCTTCAGCAAGGCAAGCCAAACGATTCTAAAACCGTTAAGCTCGAGAATAAAATTTGTTTGAAAATAAAGATGAAATGACTTATTTTATTAACGGAAATCAACTTTTCATGTTGTTACTATGGTAACGTTTTAATTTCATTTATTTGTTTCGTTCTTTTTCCTTAATAATTTCAAAAATGTATTTGTTTTTGTAGCAATCCAAACTCCAAGCTATATCAAAATTAGTCAAATGAAATATAAACCGCGATAAGATGGCATCTGTCAATCAAATGAGAATCCTTTCATTAAAATAGGTAGGGTCAGGTGGGGGAAAGTGGGTCCATGGGGTAAAGTGGGGCTATTTCGAAAAACACCAATTTATTCGATTCTAAATAAGATAATTCGTCTATTCTTTTTTTGAGACGCGAATTGAGACTACAACAAACGATTTTATTTTAGTTTTAGAATCTGGAAGCAATTTAAATAATGAAAAAAATATTAGTTTATGTTCGTTCCGTACGAAATGTTATTTTAAGCTGCTAATAAACTTCTTTAAAACACCGTTATTAAGAGGCGTAATCGATAATTTTTCGTACAGAGTTAAAGTGGATTATTCATAGAACATATCGCCATGTAAAAGTAAGAAAAAATTTGAAAATTATTTTTTTTATAAGGTTTTTCCTGAGGTGGGGTAAAGTGGGACTATGATTAGGCTTAGCTAAGTGCTATGTGAAACTGATTCATTTGGTCTCTAAAGTCAACGTCTGTAAAGGTTTAAAGCTTTATTTCTTTAACACTATTCTCTATATTTTCGTAATTTCATTGAATGACTGAACAAAAGTTCTCATTTTTTCTAACAATGTTTTTATATCAATGTTTTTTTTTTTAAACCAGTGTTTTCCCATCTGATCGATAATCAATGCCCGATTTCTGTTGACATTATTTCTTTAATTAAATACCAGAATTAAAAATGCATAAATATTTACTTTTCTGCATTTAAATGTAGTTAAGGTGCATTTATTCCACTGTATTCTTACTTAAAAAACAATATTAACATTTTTTTGTGCTAATACACACTTATTTCTAAATTAGCCCCACTTTCCCCCACCATGGGGGAAAGTGGGTCTATCAAAACACGATCTTTTAAATGTATCACTGAGAGGAAACAAACCTTCAAAATTGAATAAATCTGCTTCATACTTATTCTAAATAAGTCCAATGTATATAAAATGCATCAAAATTTTCATTAAAATAAAGTTAATAGTCAGATTTGAGGGCCTAATCGAAAAACAGCTTGATTTTCGCCCCACTTTCCCCCACCTGACCCTAGAGAAGGAAGAAACTGACGAATATCATTTTTGTGAGTTTAGAGACATTTTGGCGATCTGACAAGTTGTATAGATGAGGGAATAATTCTTTAACCAAATAAGGTCAAAAAAGAGACAACATTGTAGTAAAAAATTCTAAATTTGTCGTCTGCGAAACATATTTCACCTCATTATTAATTTATTTCAATATAAATTGCAGCAAATGGCTTGAGTGAACGAATTTAGCTTTAATTTATCGCTTGCTAGTTGACGTTTGTCGATGTTTATTGTTTTTATTATTATTGTGAAGAATAATGCACGAAAATTCTATGACTAATACTTAAAATGTTTAGGATCAGGAGTTTAATAGAAAAAAGTGCTCCAAATATATTTTTGCAATGTGATTATTTATTGTTGAACTGCAATTTGCAGCAGTAATTGCATTTAATTGGCGACAAAAGTAAAAATGACAAGCAGTATATTCTTTATTGCAACCCTAATTTCGTAAATTTTCAATTCAAGTTAATTATCGGATTCGTTACAGCCCTTGACCAATGGTGCATGGAGAGGTGAAGCAAAGACCCACCCACTTACGTAGACTATGAGCTGTCTAATGAGACATCTGTCTTGACCGTGCAAAATTTAAATGTTTTATCTCTTTGGTTAATTTCTTTAATTTTATGACGCATTGAAGATGAGCAAGGTGACATCTTCAAGCTCCAGTACCAATACGAATTGCGAATCCAATTTTTAAATTTTCATCTGCGTATCACTCCTTCATGAAAATAGACGATTCTGAAAAAAGGAAAAGTCAAGTGCCATATCTTCAAAGCCAGACTTTATTTTAACTATTGTAAAAAAAAGATCATATGCTTTTCTTTTTTCAGTTTTTAATTAATTAAAACTCGGTAAACTATAAAAATATCGTATAAATTGCGGTATTGCAACGTTTTTTCTACAATGTTTCATTTCGGAAAATGTATTATTTTGTTTTTAAAGTTAGGAAAGAAAACTTCCCTCTTCTTTTAAACTTTGGTAAGATTTGTGTTGGTTTCTGTAAATAACAAAATTGTTCTTATTTTCTCTTTTATAATATTTTTATATCATAGTTTTAAGGAATTATAGTTAAATTATAACTAAAATTGAGAATTATTTCTGCAATATCAAATTATTACCAAATGACTTTTTAGTTCTATGACACGCGCAAAGCCGTGAGGGTACCAGTAGTTTCTAATAAAAGCGTGGTGGCCGTATAATCTTTAGAATTAATTTCCATACTCAAATCTTATGTTTCCTATACATTATGCAAAGAATCACAAGAAAGTATAAGGGAAAACTTGCTAAGTTACTGTCAGAAACGATACAAATTAACCCCTAGTTATCATCATAATAGTCGAAAAAAATATATGGAAAACGCTTGCTAAACCATTCTTTTTTTCAAATCATAGCCATTGATAGCATAGTTTTTGGAACAAATCTATCTGTTTTTAATTTGCAATGCATTTGTTGTATAATATGACCCCCTGATGTTTTAAAACGAAAATAAAAGTACAAAATAAAGAAGAAGAAAGGGAAGAAATAAAATTCTCTGATTTTTTTTCGAAAGTTCGAGATTCGTTATTGGTTTGGCAGAGATTAAGTTCTTTTCGTTCTTCGAAACTTCTTTAGAACTGAATTCTTGGGAAAACTGTTTTGTACAACAACTAAGTCTCTGAAATTGAATTGGTTTTTATGTTTTGTAATAAACATTAAAAGAGCCTTTCTATCCCTATTTTAAGATTTTATAGAGTTTACAATCGAACAACGCTGATCGTGTTCAATCTGAAAACTAACAAAGACTATTGTTGGTTTTTAGAAAGTTGTACCACACTAAAGAGAGATATTTAGAAATATTTTCTGCTACACAATAAAAATAAACCCATTTTTTTTTCTTGCAATATGAGCTGAAACTTCGAATGAAGATGGAAAAAGTTAAATTATTTGTTTGCTTAAAAAAAAATAGTGCTGGATCAGCATCCTTCATATGATTCTGCTGCCTTCCTCATGCTAGCAGACAGAATATTCCAATGTTTTATTAATGCAAATCAGTCCTTGCATGTATTTGGCATTCTTTCATTAACCCATCGTAAATGTAGAATTACGGTAGTTAAATCATTATTTGTTTTGTGCACAGTTCGGGAATTCAGGTACATACAATATAGAGCTTTATAATCGAAACAAAAATAAGCTATAGCTTAAAACTAAATTTAATGTGTTATGCACGACGTGATTTTTTTAGTTTTAATTTTCGAACCGTATTTTTAAACACTCTGCTTTTAAATTTCTGCTTTTCTTTAATGCAGGAAAACTTTGTTCAAAACATTTTCTGTTCTTTATCATTCCTATTATTGGATTTGAAAACGATTGCACGTAGATAGTTTTTGTTTACAAAGTAATACACTTCCTTACGCTATTTAATGCTGTCTAAACAGTGATACTCAACCTTTTTCAACACCCCCCCCCCCTCCGAGGATGGAACCTTATATGAAAATTACTCTCCCGGGACATCACACATAAAATTTCAAAACATTGTTTTGTTTTCTAAATTACATGTTACAATATGAAACTGAAAATTGCAAGCCAATAATTGTTGTTATTATTATTTGATCCTTTTTAACAGCATGTTTTCAGAGACCAGATTCTTCGAACTTGGCTCCAAATTTGTGACATTGTTACTTCTTGTGCTTTTGCTTGCCTTGTGCTTTTCGATTAGTAATAGTATTTAGCAAAACAACAGAATACATGGATCAGCTTCGAGGGACGGATGTAGCATTGCAGCCATCGGTTAGGCACCACTGATCTAAAGATATGGCAATATTAATGTAATAACAATGTAGACATTAAATAATTAATATTTTAATTTAATATAGGGTAAAAGCACCAGTAGTCGGCCATTTAAGAGATCTTTTGTTGATCTTGGCTAACTAAGAGCTTTCAGCTATCAATAACAGCAACAAAAACAAGGTAAAACTTTAAAATGAACCTTTCTGATAGTGAATCACCTAACTTGTTTCAGAAATTGAAAAAAATATGTGTTAAATTCCAAGCTGTTGTGAACCCTAGTAAATGCTCCAGTAGTCGGCCACAGAATCATCTTAGCTGAAAAATAAGCAGAATCGCAATCTTGGATGATGGGCACACCATTCAAAAGGAAATGACTCATTACTAATTCAAAAAAAGTACCCAAAACTTAACTGCCACTGGTTGATGATTGAGGATAGGTACATGAATGTGTGAATGCGTCATATCGGATTTTGAATTAAAAATGTACTATTTATGAGGAATTTTATGTCATTGTGGCCGACTACTGGAGCAGTTACCCTATTTTGTGAAAAAGATTAATAACTTTATACGAAATAGAAATGAAAGTAGAGGCTGTTGAAACAACAATAGTTTATTCACGATTTTTTGGTCACTAATACTTAGGAATAATTTTCAAATTTACTCCCTACAACCTTAGGATTCACAACATTTAAACCTAAACACTGTACGACAATGCAGTTTGACACGCAATTAGTTTTAACGGTTTAACTATAAATTGATTAAACTGTGCCTTTTGAGTTTAAAAAAAAATGAAGCACTTATTATTTTTTTAAAGGAGGCTTGATTAAAAGTGTTTTTAGCTGTTTAATTGTTCCGATTGATTTGAGTCTTTGTTTCATAAACTTTTCAAATTCAAACTGGTTCTAGCTTATTTCAATTTGGGCATCATTTGATTAAATGGAATAATATTGCAATTGGATATGAAAAAATATTGCAACTTTAAATTTTGTAAACTATTCTAAAAGTTAGACTTCGAAGCTAATCGGGAAATAATAACTAATTTTAGTACAAACAAAATCAGGCTCTTCAGACATAAATCGAATTTGAATTGACGTGAAAACTTAGTAATACTTTAGTGCTTAGCTTAAGGGTAGATTTTTAAAGCTAAGTGTATTTATTTTCATTTTTTTTCCACTACCCTGCAATTACAATTATACCAAGCAATCTCTCCAGACATAAATCGAATTTGACTTGACGTGCAAACTTAGTAATACTTTAGTGCTTAGCTTGAGGGTACATTTTTAGAGCTCGCTAATTCATAGTTTGGATATGCTATCCCACCAAGCTTATAAAGGGTGAATGTGTAATTTTTAAGGGGATTTTAAATCTTTGATCTGAATTAAAATTCTTGTTGGTTGAAATTTATTAGCAGGTACTCTTAATAATAAATTTCATGAAACATTTTACTTAAAGTACAATTTTGTCTCATTTTAACAATTCTGAGAGAATATTTGATTAAAATATATCGTCACTTCTAAATACAAATTTTGAAAATGAAAAAACTTTGTTTTCCTTCAAAAGTTCATTATCATATATCTTCTTTCAACGTCACATTTTAAGAACTACCTACAATTTTGGATGAATCCAAGATTTATACCTTTGTCTGAAAACTTTTGAAAATCTTTAATGCGATGAAGCTACACGGCCCGAAGCGGTAATAAACATTCGAATGACTGATTCTAAAGTGGTTTTCGTGCCATTAACATAACTACCAAAAGATGACTTGAATATAACTACAATTTTGAATTAACGCCGCTTAAGCACGTAAACTCATTTATGATTATAACATTGTAAGCGCTAGCAATGCAATGGCATTATCTTATAATTCATACTGGTAATAGTTCAATAATATATGATGAGTTTCGTATCAAGTAGTTATTTATACGAGATTTATTTTATACGCTATCTATTAGGGCTGTAAATTGACACACACACAAACACATTCGGTGGGTACTTTTCTAGAAGGAGAAAAAAAAAAGTCCATTGAATTTTTGTAACACAAGACGCCACGAGAGTTTTTTGGGGGTTAGGTGGAATTTCGAATTATCCCCTCCCACAACAATTCTCACTAATAGTCTACATGCATACACACATACCGTTTCATGATTTAATCACAAAATGCAGTTTTCGCAATTAATTTTTAAGAAATATAGGACGAAATTATAAAATCAGCGAAAGATGTGCAGGCTATCAGTAAACGGACTAATTTTGTACCAATTTTCATAATCGTACGTTGCATAAATTTAGTAGGAGAGCGTTTGACCCACAACCCATGGCGTCATCGAACTTTGATTTTATACATATAGATACACATTACTTTAGATTCATAAGTGTACTACACTCTTTACATCTCAGTGAGAGTGTGTAATCTTTCAAAACGACCCTCAGTATTTTCATAATTTTACTTGCTTTGTGAAAATGGATTTAGCACGATATTCTTCAGACGATCAGTCTGCCTCAACTATTATCTTGTCATTTGCACAAGGGGAGCATATTTACTACGCATTTAGAACAATTAGCTTTGATGCGTATAATGCTCCGCGCTCCAACAAATTTCTCTTTAACGATTTATTTTTACGATTCTAAAGACTGTTTTGAATAATTATACTACTATTATAATTCATTAAATCAGGCTTACTTTAAGCCTTACATTAAATCAGGCATTAAACGAGATTTGATGTTTAACATTTCCCAACTTCAACTGGAAATACTAGCACATACAAAGTTTTGTGACTGTAGCTCAGTTTTTCATGGGTGCATAGTTTTTTTTTTTGTTACAGAGCGTATTACCCCTTATCCATGACAATTTTCCAGTTGTTTGCTTCTACACTGATGGCTGAAAATACTTTTATTTGTCAATACGGTAGTAGCTATTTTTACACCTATTTCACTTCACATGCCCCTATTAGTTTAAAATTAAATACTTTTATGACACTAATATTACTTTCATGCTTGAAAATTCAAATATTTTTATTTAAAAATGACTATTTTCAAACTATTGCACTAATTGCAGGAAACCGATTATATTATATCGAATGTGAATTGAACTGAGGTATAATTAACAACACAATTATTTTAAATGTTATTAATCAAAGCTGAAAATCTTTCTATCGTCTGGTTTATGATATGAAACGAAACTTTAAAACAGAAATAAATTCAAATAATTTTCTTTATATTTTCTCAAGCAAGCTTTAATAACAATTGCTTAATATTTTCGTTTAGTGACAGCTAGGAACGAAAAAGCTCTAGAAAGCTCAAATCAACCTGCAGAAGTGTCAGCAGGACACAAAAAGGTTTTTATAAGCTTCAATTTCCTTCTCGTTATGTGACGCAAACGAAGCTCAAAGCTTAGATTTGATGGCATTACAGCAATTTTGTTTTTTAGAGATTGCAATTTTGTCAAATGAATAATGAGCTTGTTAATTCAGTATCTTTTTCAATCCATGACTTGAAGTTAAGGAATAACTGATTATTTGAATCTTATTACGTATTATGAGTAAAGTACTAGTATGCAGTTATAAGTATGAAGAAGTTTCTTATGCTGCTATGTTTGCTTCCTTTTTCTCACGTTATAATTTCAGAACAGCCATTCAAATAGGAAATAAATATATAACTTTTTGTTGAAACAAATATCTTAGAAATGTACAAATTTTCAATAAATTGGATATTGTTTTGGTACACATTAGAGATCTGACCTAGAAAAAACAAATTGATCTGGATAACATTGTTAGTTCAGTTATAAATAAATGTTAATAACTGTTTCCTATCGCGTAATCAGTTAATTTCCTTTGTTTACTACATATTAGTAAAATAACATCAATTCTGACATGATTGGAGGGGACCTCATTTTTTCATTATCTGAAAACTTTTTGTGTCCAACTCATCGTTGTATACCATAAATAACATGATCCTCTAAAACTGATATAAATTTACTGACAACGCGTTTCATAGTTAAATCTTTGAAATTTTTCGCAGAAAAACGCCGTTTTCATCACCAAGCTTTAATTAATTATTATCTTAAAATCACATATTGCATGTAGATTAGTTTTTTGACTTTTATATAACAACAATGTAATTAATTACCATTTTTACAGAGTTTCACAACTACAGAGATTTTTTTTTTCTTTGTTAGAGCTGTTTGTAATAAAAACTGCGGAACCATGGTTTGAGAAAATGACGAAAGAGAAGTGAAATTTCAATTAAAATCAAAGCATTTAAATAAAGCAAGTTCATAAAATGTCATCTAACTTTTCATATAAATCAGGTAGAACTTTTTAGATTCAGGAAGCAGAACATTGGGATTATTTAAAGTTCTCGAAATCGGAAATTGACTTTTTTCGAATATTAGAATGCTTACCTACTTTATAAGATGACTACCGATGGTGTGTACTACGTATTTGGTAAAAAATACAGTGAATCAAGCTTTGGTGATGGAGCAGGGCGACTATAATAATAGTTCGTACACATTTTTTACTTTGAAGCTCATAAATGGAGCACAAAATGGAAGATTGTTTTTTGTTTTCAATTGCGTGCTTGTTATTTCCTTTATTTAGCCTTATTATTAATTCTGCTGGGACTTTTACTGTTACTTTACTCAGTTAAATTCATTTGAGTGTGGTTTGTACTGCACTTTACAAATAGTCATCTGTCCTAGCGAAATCGAAACGGAATGTATTAGTTCAATAATAAATTAGCATGCAAACATATTCCACACCTCTTGCAACTTCGTCATCAATAACTCCAATACCGCCCCAAACTCTGGATGGTGATTGGAGGACTCATGTCTGCACAGAACAGAACTTTAATAGGCGTTTTGAAATGCTGCTAACTTCGGAACCTGGCATCATTGAGAAAGGGTGATAATGCCAAATAACAAGGGCTGAAATTCTATATGTCCACGCGTTGGAATAAAGCTGAGCAGGCGCTGGTACAGCATTAAACTGTTTTGAAGAGTATGGAATTGGATCATTCCATTAGTATGCGCAACGTGATATGTGAACGCTTTAATGCGTAGTACCTTGTTTCTAGTTAATAACTGTAGTTCAGCTTTGCCTGAAAAAATATTTAACCTTTTACAAATTGAGGAATGTGCGACAAAGTGAAATAGTTTGTCTTGAAAAACTTACCTTTTTCGAAATGAGAAAATTGGAGATTTGTTTTTAATATTAAATTCTGTCCAGAAAGAACAATGTATTTTAAATTAAAGTTTGCACTAATTAAATCAAACAATAGTTCTCACTTTTAGCAGTAAATTTGTACCTCCAAAACAAAGGGGGTGGGGATGGGAATGTTCACTTTTTGTTTTAATGGGGCAAAGTGAAAACTCAAATACCTTTCTGACTAATCATTTTCTATGCGATTGTTATAAACAAAGAATAAACGAATAAAAAGGGGGAAAATAAACAAATCGGTTAATTAATGTATGAGAAAAAAATAAATGAAAAAATAACATAGTGAATAAATGAACGAATAACATTGTAAGTAAATAAGAAAAAAAAGACGACTGAAGGCAGAAATAAATGAATTATTACAAAAAGGAATGTAAATGAAGTAATAAATAAATTTATTTATAAGTGGTTTAGTAAATGATAGAAGTTAACAAAAGTGAAAAAATTTTTTCTTAGTAAATACAAAAATACCGCATCAAAAAAAAAAAAAAAAAAAAAAAAAAAAAAAAAAAAAAAAAACAGGACTTTATTATTATTTAACATAGTAATAACTGAAGCTTTATCATTTTATAATAACAAAAATATTTCTCTGACCTACTACAAAACAGTTCAATGGGATTCAATTTTTGAAAATTACTATTATTATATGCCTTGACCATCAGAGCTAACTTTATGTTTCACTGAAATAGACCGCATATGTTACTGAAATGTTTTAAAGTATCGCTAGACAGGTGACGCTAAAGAAAAAGCAAATATTTCAATATTTCACTTCGCTTCGCTTTTTCACTTTGCTCTACATTCTCTAACCCTGTTTTTTACATAGTGCATACAATTTTGATTGAAAAATTTGTTTCAACATCCTCATATAACCACAACATTTAAATGTGTAGTAAATATCTAGCTTTGGTATTCTTTAGAAATCAATTTTTTATTTCGAGCAAGTATGTATTGAATATAAAATATTTAAATATTATTCATTATAAATGTGTTGTTTTGAAGCAGTAGTTCTTTTTCACGAGTATCATAAAAAAAAGTATCATTGCTTTTCAAATTTGTGCGTTAACAACACATTTTTTGAAATTCAAACCTTTTTCTTAACACTTTTTTTTTTTTTGATGACGTGCTGTTAACTGTAGGCATTTCTCTGAAAACAACTTATAGAGAGCAAAACCAACTCAGAACACGTACAAACACGTATTAATATTATATATATTCTATAAATTTCTTCCAATTTTGAACAATCAAGTAATGGAATGTTTTCCACAGAAGATGCGTTCGTCAGGAATAACTTGAAGTAAATTGCTCTGTCGAGCTGATGAAAGATATCAGGAGGAAAAGGAAACGGGAGAAATAAAATCAGAAATTCCATCTTACGGGAAATCCAGCAATCAGAAAACAAAGGAACTATTTTCTCTGTGATTGTTTTTTCTCCTGTTATGTTTCTTTGTCCATGATTGTGATGAACTACAGGTTTTGGAAGCTTTTTTTTTTTTTAGTATATTTGCTTGTGCTATACAAGAGATTAGGTGTGCAAGATGTTCAAAGGGATTTACTAAATAACTGTTAACAGTTGATGAAATCTTACTCGTTATGCATGCAACTCAATGTTACATTGTGGAAAAAAAAACGAAACGTTATAGATTATTTTGGGGTAACTTTCCAGGATTTTGCAGGTTTCCACTATTTTAAGATGAAACTCAAGTATGTTTTTAAAAGTTTCCTGAATATGCTATATGCTTCACGAATTCAGACTTTCCACTGTGTGAACGTAAAAAGTATGTTCAACTACCAGTGTTAAAATAAAATTAGCGTTTTTATATAGAAATCGTCTTCCGTACAATTACGGCTTGTCTAAATTAACTGAGCAATGAATAAGAGTAAAATATAGCCTCTGTGCACTACTTTGCTAGAATTAAGGGCTTTTCAAAAGGGGAGCTGACTCATCCGACATTTTGGTTCCGAAGTACCAAGAATGGAACCACTGGTATCTGTACTCAAGTCGCGTTGAAGAAAAATGGTAGCAAAGCTTGAGATGTAGCTACCTAAATGATATTTGACTATTTCTGGCAATGTGACAAAAACATTCTGTAAACTCAAGTTTAAACCAAGTGCAAAATGGAAATGTGCTTAATTACAGGAAACATTTCCCAATTAACAGTTTTTAAATTTGAGAAATAAGTTATCTTTCTAGATTAACCTATTGTGCCTTTTTATCCATCTGATTATAAGTTATTTTACACCAGAGCAACCAGGGACAATATTAACGTGTCTCCAAATACTTGAAACATAGATGGATCCAAAGCTGTCTTGGAACCGACATGTTGGATAAGTCAGCCTGTCCTCTAAAAGAGCACTAGCTGGAATTGTCGGCAATTAAGATTTTCGCTAGTCAATATGCATTAGCGTCAGAAATATTTGCTAAGATGCTTTAGCAACTCTCCTGCCAAATCAAAATGACACCCAGTCCAATGGAGCAAGATTTCTAACCAGGAAACTGCAAGAATAGTGTAATTTAAAGAAAAATTTAAATCTGTATCAGTCAAAAGAGCATGCCTAGACATATTTTTGAGGCAAAAATCTTTTGCTCTTGTCCGTCCATTACCTAGATATAGTCTTAAAGTCTATAGACATTTTTTAAAAAGTCCAAATTGAAAAACTTGGCGAGAAATTGAGCATGTAATTTCCCTGTTTACATGTGTATGGCATCTGTCTAAAAGTCTTGTGCTATTGCTCGCAGAAATTCGCCAACTTTGGCAACTATTCTGCAAAATTTCGGCAGATTTTAAGACTTCATATTTCGATAACAGCGTTAAGAGCGCAACTATTTTAAGCACCGAGAGACATGATTTACAATACTCTTTAGATTGCCAAGTGTTAAAAAAAGAAAAAAAATACTACACTATCGTATGTCAAGTCCTGTTGCGAAACTTGCACAGTAAAGATCAGGCGATGAATTTAACTGCAACTGTAAAATATTAATTGGAAAGAGTTGCAATGAATGGAATACGGGTCCGAACTGGAGTACCAATCTGCAGCTGATGTGATTCAAGTAATGTGACAAAATTATTCTTCATCTGAGTTGTTGACACAGTTAACAAGAATGTATTGGAAAAGTAAGATTTGTTTTCTTTTCTTCTACACCAGTTATTAATTTTAAAGCATTTATTTATTTGCAGTTATTCTTAGTTCTATGTATAAGATGATGATTTATATCTATTATTATCAGTAACAAAGAAAGAATTTGCGTTGAAAGCACTGTCGGAATTTAGTGGGACAAGAGACATAGTACGGAAAATACATTACGGACATACAAAAATTCCTCTTCTATGCATGAAATTTCATTAAAAACAAGAGAAATTTAAAGATTAGCAGCTCTTTTTTAACTGTTTAGTTCATTATTGAAGTCTTGCATTTGCATTAAGCAAAGTTACATTAGGTATCTTTATTTTAAAGAAATAACTAATACAGAGTTATAAACCATAAAACAAAAATAAAATACTTATTATCTATTTATAATTCTGGGGTTTTGCTTCAGCACTCAAATAAAGTTTGTGTATCTACTTAGTTCAAGTGAATGCGTTTTCAATCTTCTTAACAAGAAAGAAATCTTTGTTTCAGAAGTTATCATAACTCTTATCTCTTTATGAAAAGTGATTTTTCTTAAAGCATTTGTAGCAACACATATTTCAATAAACAATTAATCTATTTAATATTCACTCAATCTATAATGTGCTAGTTCGACAAGGGAACAATCTTGGTGGATTAATTTCTCCGTCTCTCACCTTACGCATTCTACTCCGAGAAACAATATGAGCCTAAGTTTCATTTGCTTTTATGCTATTTGAAAATTAATACACAAGGCATTGATCCGACAAAGGCCAACTTCTTTGATCTTTTTCACAACAATGAGAAATCTGAATTCGTGTAACATGCAACAATTGCGGACACGTTGTCTGAAAGACACTAGGGCCGTGGTAGCCCGATTGGTAAGGCGTCGGACTCGTGACCGGAGGGACCCGGGTTCGATCTCAGTCGATCAAAGAACCACCGTCTTGATTAATGGTGGCTGGGGGACGTTAAAAATGTCGTCTCCAAGTGAAACGATACGTCGGGGGGCATCTCTGGGCTTGCTGGGCCAAGGATTTGTTCCGCCCTTGGTCTGGTTCAAAAAAAAAAAAAAAAAAGCAGAGCGCTCTCCAGGGCCCTATCCCGGTTAAACCACGAGTTGTGGTAGGTACGGGGGACCCTGGAGTGTGTGTGATGTCTGAAAGACACTCGAATTTTACAGGAAAATGGTGGGAACCCGTAAATTCCTGAACGTTACCCGCAATCAGTGACGTTTCGGAATCATTTAGTATTTTTTTAAGCAGAAGATATATTTTTTTTCTTTTAGTTTGATGAAGCTGTACAACTGTGTGAGTGACTTTTTCTCTTATCTCGTATCTCTTCTGAGATAAGAGTTAACTTTGCTGAGTTGGCCATAAGATAGGGATGTCAGCGGACTGTTTGTTTAGAGCATGTCAACTTAACTTCGATAACTATACACCTCACTATTATAGCTACAGCTCTTGCAGTCCTGAAGTTATTGAGTTGAAGATGGTAGTCTGCAAAAGGATTGAAAAAAAAAGTTATTAGAGTATAAAAATAATAGTGATACAAATATACATTCAAATTTAGTATTTTTCAGGCTATGCCTGTTACTTTTTCTGTGTTATCTACAAACAAAATATCATCCTTTGGTGGGTCATTGTTGATTCCTTAAGAAATAATGGCTGTCATCCAAAAGTAATTTTGACCAGAAGGAAAAGTATTGATTAATAAGTCAATATTTAAAGTTAGATGTTGCTACTGTAAATTATTATGTTTAATTTTAAAGTAAAGTCAGAGAGAAAAAATACAGTAGTTTACTTTACTAAAAACACTTTATGTGATTGATGTAAAGCTTCAAATATTTTTTGCGGAATTTGTATAAGCAGTTTAAAAGGTATAACATAATAAAATAACTAAACGAATCTAAACAAGGCTTTTGATGCAGTTTAAAAATCTTACCTATCTCTAATTATGAATGCTTTTATGAACTATTTCGGAAAACTTAACAAGAATTTATAGTTCAGTTTAAAAAACTAATTGTGCACTAAGGAACCAGAAAAATAAAAATTCTGCATAGCAAAAAACATTTGTTTAAATGTGTACAAATAATATAAGTAACAATTTAAAGGCAATTTATTTTGTTATTGCACAAACTGTAAAATACATTTTAAGTGTTTGGAGATAAAACCAAACCATTTTTCAATTTGAAACAAGTTATAAACTTCACATTTAGTATCGTATAATTAAAAACAATGTTTTTATAAGCGTTACAAATTGAAGAATATACAGTTATTCAAATATAATAACCTTTTAAGTATCTGTTTTCATGAGAATATTACATTGAGCTTATTTATAATTAACATTCAGTAAATTACTCAATCCCAAAATATACAATGAAAAAAATACCACACTTTGTTCACTAGGTCAATTAAAAAATTAAGTGCAAAGTATAAATTAGTGAATTTTCATTTTGAAATCGCAAAAATGAAACATTGTAGTTGTAAAGTAATACTGCTTAATTCCTTTAAATACTTGCTGTGTCGTTTCATTGTAACAGTAAGTAAATCTGGAGAGTTAAAACAAGTTTTGTCCATTTTGTCTACATTATACGTCCCTTTGTTGTCCCTTTCTGCTGTCAAATACATCAATTATAGTGAGATACTATGTAGCAAGGCAACTCCAAGAAAGCCCAGAATAATTGTCAGTTTAAATACAACAACTTTAAAGACGATTCAATGCCCTGGTGTCGTGAGCTTTCCCATTGAATGCTGGTCCACGGAGGAACAAAAGAAGTTGCGCAAATGAATTTCCAACAGGGTATTTAAAGGGGGAGAAATGTGCATTCGACTGAGTGACATTTTGATGTGGTGGCTGCTAATGAATTGAAATTTGTCAGCGGCATTCAGTGCAGATGGCTGCGTTCTCCTTTTGAATCTTTTGTGTAGTGAACAAATAGCTGGAGTGTGAAATGTTCGATAACATTTGTTTTTTCATTATGTAATGTTGCATAATTTTGCTGGGTTCGGAAATATTGTAATGATTTCAATTGTTTATTTCCCCTTTCACCTAATCCTTTTGCGTAAAATTGAAGTTTTGCTTGAACGAGTACTTTTTTGATAGCCCTAATGCGGTAATCATTCCTTTTTTTTTTTTTTGAATTAGTTACAAGTTAAATATTAGTTGAACTGTTGAAAACACTATTTGTAAACATATCTGGTTTGCAAATACTCTCAATATATTTCTGAGTGCAAAGCATAAAGTATCAAGACACACTTTTATACTTAAAAAAAATACATTCAATGCTAAAGTAAGCCTGCATTATATTTTTTGTTTATAAAGTATTACATTTTTGTAATAAAAACTTTCCTCCTTCCATGATTTCTTAACAGGAAAAAAATGGCAAGGAGTAAACAAATAAAAAATCCTATATTCCTTTCACTCAGGTGCTGTAATTTTCTTTCCTTTCTTTTTGTCAGATGAATAGCACGCAGACAACTGCATGAGAAATCACAAGCTAAACATACTTTTGTATTCACCTTATTCTTCTAGATATTAAAACCTCATTTTTATTCTGCAATAGAATCTGCTAAAGGTATTATCTTTCAAATCTGAGAATATTACGGGATATTCCGTCTTGACGCTTTGATAATCATAAACACTTAATGGCTGATTTTTCATTCCCTTTAAGCCTTTTTACGAATCATGAATTGATAATTTATGGAGAATATTTTATTTGTTTTTTGCTCAGTCAATAGCTCTCGCCATAGGCCCATTAGTGAAAATTTTATTATTATTTTTCTTTTTTGAATTTCAAGTTTCATCATAAATCGTGCCTTATTTTAAATTTAAAATAATGCATTATATAATGATAATTTTAGAAAGTGATTTGGTTTGCCCTATAGCGTATTTTATTCATTACATATTTCACAACAACATTTTAACGCAAAATCCTAGTAACTAAATGGAAAGTAAGGATTTAATTAAAGCTGAGGGTATTTTACTTCTAGCTGCAGAATATGTCTATCACAATGAAAACACGGCTACTTTTTCCTATCTGTAAAATCACCAAATATTGTTTGTTTCAAATGGAGCTGCGTTTATCTACTTGCCATTTGCAGACCTAGTGCATTTTCCCAAAAAGGGCACCCACAATTTCTTGTGGCACCACCACCGGCGGAATGCCATTGCCACGAGAATTTTGATGACTAGTTTCCCCACTAGATGGAGGCACCTGGGCTCTATTCAATGCGACACCGCACTAGGAATTTAATTTAGTCCAGAGGTACTATGAGCCAAACAAGTCTCGAGGGATCTTTTAATGCCGCATAATCATGCCTTTAGGCGTGAGAAGACAGCGTTTTAACCACTACACCACTCTGTCGGAAAATCACTAGATATATTAATACACATTAAACTTGCTACTGATCTTAATGATTTTTTAAAAGTTAGTGACACTAAGACTTCCTTGGTAATTCTTTCAAAAAGGATTTGGACACATTAACGAAGTTACTTTTACGTAACATTTACTTCAACGCAGTGAATACAAAAACTTCAATATTCATATATCTTGATTACAGAGGCGTTTAACTGATGACAGTACTTACAAAATACAGATTCGTTCAAGTTTCTTATCTGTTTTATGGGGCAGCAAAACATAGTGACAATTGCACATAAAACACATCGATGCAAACATGGGAGACATTTATATAAGTCCCTTCCACTCCTTGAAATTTATCGATGTCTGGCAAAAAGAGAAGTTTGTTGAAGTGTAAATCTATCATTCCCTTACAACAGTCGATTAAAGAAATCTACTCTTCATTCAGGGTACAGTTATCGTGATCGGAATAAAGAGAATCGATGGGAAGTACTGGGGAAACGGTTTTTCCGGATACTTTAACTTCAGAATTGATTGGTCCGATACATTTGATTTTGATCCAGTGAACCCTTCGCTTGAGAGCAAACTTTCTTGCGATAAAACTCTGCTGAAAATAAGTAGGCTAAGTTATACAGAAATGCAATACTCTGAAAAGAACGAAATTGCTCTATTAGATGAATGTATCTTTTACGTATTTGTATGTAGTAAAAGTTTTCGATAATGATCGATTTTTTGCTGGAAGTTTGAACTCTTTATGTGAAGAGCCTCATTTAGAACACTGAACGACGAAAGATGCTAAAATCAAAAATTTATTTGAACATAATTTTGAACTACTAAACATACTTCCAAAAAGGTTCAAAAAATATTTCGTTTAATTAATGTAAAATTTCAGATCAAGTCACTTTGTATAAGAGGGAGTTATATCTTTAGGTATAAGTTCTTTATCCAAATCTAGAGTTTAAGTGGGATATTCACTAAATTTTGTGTGGAAGCTCTGTGATCCACAGAAATTAACACTTAAAGGCTTTTGAAATTTCAAAAAGTTCCAAATGCGTCCAAAATTAAAATTTAGAGTCATAAAACCTAGCTTTTTTCTACCCCATTTAAGTTACCTGATTTTTTGAATTTTATACCACATCAAAGCCCGTAAAAATCTACATCCACCATTTTTTAAAATGTCGTTGATTGGTCGGATAGAATCCAGAATTGATTGGTCCGCTACATTTGATTTTGATCCAGTGAACACTTAACTGTAGAGCAAACTTTCTAAGGATAAAATTCTGTTAAAAATAAGTAGGCTAAGTTATACAGAAATGCATTACTCTGAAAGGAACGAAATTGCTCTATTAGATGAATGTATTTTTTACGTATTTATATGTACAGTAACCCCTCGTTATATCGCGCTTTTCGGGGGACAAGAAAAAAGCGCGATATATCCAAAAGCGCGATATAACCGAGGTCCTTATAAATTGTTTTCTATTCAGCATGCAAGTAAATTATACGTACACATATATAAAAATTCATTTATTCGTCTTGAAATCTTGAGTTTTATCTGCAAACATTTTCCAGTAGAGAGCAGCTTCATCAGCATCATAGATTTGCTCATCTACCAAGTCTAGCTCAACAATTTTTCTATTCAATTCATCAGGAAAATTTGCTGCTGCTGTATCATCGGCCGATCGTTCTTCCCCGAAAATTTGTAATTGGCCTATACCGTGTCTTTTTTGCCACAAAAATAAATGAGAAAGAGACCTTTTCTGAGCACCTTACATATTTCTCAAAAATGGTTTCGAACTAAAAGTTTTTTTTTGAATTAGTCAAAAGAAAAGAGCGATATATCCGAATGAGCGATATAACGAGGCGTGATATAACGAGGGGCTACTGTATTAAAAGTTTTCGATAATGATCGATTTTTTGAAAGAAGTTTTAACTCTTTATGTGAAGAGTCTCCTTTTAAAACCTGCAGCTGATGAAATGTGCTAAAACCAAGGAGTCATTTCAATATAATATTAGGGTTATCTAGTTTTCTGAAAATCAAAAACTTGACTTTTTTTATGAAAATCAGAATGTTAACCTACCGAACGCGTTCTCTTTGCATGCGTTCTTTTATTCATTAAAAACTATTTCCAGCTTTTATAATTAGTTCTACATATAGTTAGTTGTTTCATGAAAAAATGTCTTGTTATTGACTATACTTTTACGTGAACAAATAAATCTTTCAAAAAGGTTTCTTTGTTTTAGGTTTCATTTTTTGCATCTTTATTTATTAACAAACTATGCACTGTAAATATTGTTACAGTTACAGTTTGATAAAGTAGTTTTTTTTCAATTGAGAAAACAGCTTAAAAGTAGAATATTTGCATGAAAATGTCTTTTTATCTTGTAAAAATGTTTTCTTTTTAGGAATAGTTTCTCCAGCTTAATTCAAAATCATCAAACGTTTTGTCTATAATATTAAAAATAGCACTTCTCCTACATGGCATTTCGTTCGTTGACACAGAGTGAAGGTTTATTTCTTTGTTGAATATTGAGTTACAAACATATTCTTAAGATGAAGCAGTCAAACATATTTGAAAAAAGACAAAAATCCACCCAAGTGGAATTTCTCATTATTTAAAAAACCTTACCTTTCATAAACATTAACTTCTAGTGGTTTATGTCAGAGTCATACAATCACCTTTTTTTTTTTTTTGCAAAGTTTGAAATAAGTAGGGTGAATACTTTTTTTTTGTTGTTAGAGCTGCTTGCTAGGATAAAAACATGGTTTGAAAATATCAGGAAGACAAAATACATTTACTTAAAAAGTAGTGTCTTTGCATTCATAAAATTTTCCGTAGTTTTCTCAATAGTTCATTGATATTAAAAAAAAATAATAATAATATCGGGGCTATCTAAAATGAAGATGTTCGCCTAACTTAAGAGCACGTTGTGTTGTATGTACTTTTTTATTTATATAAAACAATTTACAGCTTCCATAGATAGTTCGATATCTAGTTAGTTGTTTCATGATAAATGTCTTCGTATTGACTATATTTTATTATGAACAAGTATATTTTTGAATAAGGTTTTCTTGATTCAGGTTTATTTTTTCCATAAAAAGTCATTTTATCCAGTGAAAATGTTTTTTTTAGAAATAGTTTTTCCTATTTAATTCAAAATCACGAAACGTTCTGTCTTAGTAAATGTGAATATAATGTGCTATATGGCATTTTGCTCGTTCAAAATGCTATATACAGGGAATTAAGGTTTTGAAATGCTAAGTTACAATTGTGTAAAACATTCAAACATGTTTGTAAAAAAAAGAATAAAAAAATATAAAGAAATGCGGCTACATTAAAGGAAAAAAAAATCAAGCTTGTCAAATTCAAACATTTCCGAAGCTTTAAAACAAATAATCAATCTCTGTCTCATTATATCTTTGCATTCTTTAGTACTTTCATTCAAATTTTATGCATGGCAACGGGCACGTTGGAGCCGTGGAATTCCGGATGACAATTGGGACATCCGAAGAGATTAATCACAAAATCAATGAAATCGCTGAACTTTGTGGTCTTGAGATGCGGTAAAATCAAAGCCGCGTAAAATGAATAATGATGGCATTTGTTTTGTTTCGAAGCAGTGGGGATGGCGATAAAGGTGAAATTCCTGCGTCACATAGTCGGCATTTTGTGTGAGTCAGACGACAGTCCAATAAACTTTACATGAAAAATGAGAGACTGTAATAGTTTGCATTGATCCAAGAAATGTCTCGATGAAATGAAAGCCCAAAATACTCGGTAGTTTTTTGGGCTTTCTGTCTGGCCTTTTTAGGAGGAATTGGAAACAGAAAGGAAATTTTGTCGAACCTTGTTAATTCGAACATATTTAAAAGGAATTCCTGCTCATCAGTGGCGTACGCAGACAAATCGCTTCAGGGGGGCTGAGCCGAGACTTTTAGAGACGGGGGGGGGGGACATCTCATAAAATGTAGTTAAGGAAAGTAAATGTGTCGAATTTGAAATATTAATGCTAATTTAATATGATAAAAATGCACCATTATTATATTTTTACTCGTTATAATTGCTATAAAAAAGTATAATCTTTTTGATGAAAACAGAAACTGATAAAAATAAAGTTTGAAATTTTTTCTTTTTTGACGGAGATGTTCTTAAATCACAAGCTTGCAATATTTTGGTAAATTTAGGCTTTAATATCGTTAATTTTGCGATTAATTTTACTATTGTTCCTGTACTGGAGTTCAACCATCTTTTAAAATTTAATTAAAATAGCTATATGAATGAGCCAGCAGTAATCGATGTTTCTAAAACATATTTTTGCAATAAAAATGAGCAAATTGAATTACGTAAAATAATTATAAACGTGACATACAGTAAACTAGAAGAGTCAAAACGTGATTCCTCATTCCTCTTATTTTCTTTTAATTTTATCTTACACTTAATTATTTGATCTGCAAACTCTTTCTGACGTTGCAACTTTAAAAAGAAAGGGAAGAAAACAAATATGAAAGCCTAAATGCAAAAAATTCGCTTTGAAAACTTTGGAGGGGGCTGCAGCCCTATCAGCCCACCCCCTGAGTACGCCACTGCTGCTCATACAGTTAGTTGCCTCTTCGATCTCCACCTCGTAATATTTTCCCTTTTCATATGCTGTTGTTGTTTCGATGTTTTCGAGTACATGGTTAATTAAATTGCATCAAAAGTGCGGACGATTGCAGTCGCCAACTCCAGCGGTTCTGAAGTGTAAAAATCATCTCTCAAATAACCCTTAATAAATCACTGTTCTCCCGTGCTAAGCGCAAAATTGGTATGTGCAGACGATCTCAAATTTGTTGTTCAAAATTTTGCGCCTCCAATTATTTGATTCAGGCGTACCGCCTGAATCAAATAATTGGAGGCGCTTTCTTCAGATTTTTTAAAAAAAGTTTCCCGTTTTTATATGATCATAAAACATTGCATTTAGATAAAATAAATTGCAAAGAAGCGCCTAGTGACAATAACTGAATTTTGTTAAAAAGTACAGGTACGACTTTTTGCTCAGCACGGTAGTATTCCGATCTTCTGAATGTGTTGCGTAAGCAACGGGCACTTAAATATGTGCCTCGAAGTTAGTATGGCGTCAGGACAGCTTTTGCTAATTGTCTTGGTCTTGTGAAGGAAAATCCTCTTCTCTCTAAAATGTTTGGTTCTAAGTTTCGCTATAGCCGAAGTCAGGGATCGAGGGCAGTTATAGTCTGTAATAAGTGTCTTCTTTAACGTGTTAGGAAGGCGTTCCTTTGACCGCTACGTTGGCATCTGCAAGTGTGATGGTATTTCTGGGCTGCGAGTATTTCATGGGCTTCATTGGCCAATAAGTTGGAACACTCATTGCCTTCTATGCTGACGTGTGCAAGGATCCATTGGACGCTCAAGATTTCTATCTACCGTGCAGGTTCTTAAGCAGTAAATCCGTTGACGTACCGTCGCAGATGTGGTATTTGTACCACCTTTCAAAAAAGCTCTCTCTGGTATGGACCCCACCCTACTTCCTTTTACGTATAAATTTCTTAGTAGATGCCTTAAGTGTTAAAATAGTGCTTGGAGCGAGCAAGATAACAATTCAAACATTTACACCCCTAGTTTGCCACGAAACAATGCAAAAAAATGTTTTACAATGATTAATTTTCGAAGTATCGCCGATTTTAACATCATAAAGTGGATTTTTCGCAAATTATCGCCAATAGCACCAAATTGAACCAAAATTCAAAAAATATTTTTTTTGCCAAATTTGTCGCCAACTTGGCGATATGTCGCCAAGTTATCGTGCCAATTCATACCACTGAAGTTTGCATTGAAATTAACACTGATTTACCCCAAAAAAGGGGTAAAACACCCCCTCGGGAACATTCGAATGCAATCACAAGAAGAGATGCACAACTAGACCCCCCTCAGAGCCTACATACCAAACGAGAAGCTTCTGCGGCATATAGTTTTTGAGTTTTGCGACATACATACGCACATACATACATACGTACATACAGACGTCACGAGAAAACTCGTCGTAATTAACTCGGGGGTAGTTGAAAATGATTTTTCGGCTTGTTATATGTTGGTAGGTACATACGCACGTGCTGACAGGTCAAAAAAACTACAAAACATTCATTCGGGGGTGAGCAAAATCAAAATTTAGACCCAAATTTGAGTGATTTTTTTTCGCGATCACAATACTTTCTTTACTACGTAAAAGGAAGTAAAAACCATCCAAAAGCTTACCGTCGAAAAAAATTGCTGACCCTTCTGCATGTTCTGAAACTTTTGAGTCCACTTCATATAAATTATAAATTTCGGAAATTACATCTCAATCACTTTTGCTCTCTATCGTAATTAATTGATGTGCTTGATACTATATTTTTATTTTATTTCACATTTTTCATTTCAGTTTATTTCTATTTAATTTGATTCATCGTAACTTCCTAGGAATCAAGCTTTATTAAAAAAAAAAGTAATCTGGGCAAAAATTTTACTTTCGAAAACGATACTCCAGACGTGTTGTATAAGTATGTAAAAGAAGAAACAAAATCACTTTTCTTTGAATTTGCTTCAAGATAAACAATATGAGATGTTTCAGTCTTCTCCTATCAAGAAATACATAACAATTTTATCACTACCAATGGAAATTCCAATAAAATGTATAGAAAGAAAGTTTTTGATACTCTAAAAACTCTTGGGGATTGCGTTTGCATTGACGGCATTCATTTCGTTTATCACCTTAGCTATCACAAAAGAGATTCTAAATGGGCTACTGGGAATATTCCTTTCTTGCGCTTGATACCGCTTTCTTTAAGAATTCTAACAGTTTTTTCAGATAAAAATTATTGATGAAGGAATGGAAGATACTCATTTTAGAAAATGTCATTGTCTATTAATTCACACATTTTTCTTAAAGGGATAGTTCGTGATTGTTAAAAATGTACTAAAACTGATACTCTCTTTAGAAATAAGCCAAACATATAAGTTTCAAATTTACTTAATTCGTAATGTTTATGGGAAGATACAGGTATAAAAAGCTACAGAGAAATGGTTCATAATTCTTTTCAGGTTTTCAGTTGGGGATTGTCTTTAGTTTAAGTCTTTTTAGGATTTCCCTATGTTGCTTTCAGAACTTGCAACAAATGAGTCAAGAACTATTTTAATAAAAGAGCAAGCTCATTTTTCAGTTGGGGATTGTCTTTAGTTTAAGTCTTTTTAGGATTTCCCTATGTTGCTTTCAGAACTTGCAACAAATGAGTCAAGAACTATTTTAATAAAAGAGCAAGCTCATTTTTCAGTTGGGGATTGTCTTTAGTTTAAGTCTTTTTAGGATTTCACTATGTTGCTTTCAGAACTTGCAACAAATGAGTCAAGAACTATTTTAATAAAAGAGCAAGCTCATTTTTCAGTTGGGGATTGTCTTTAGTTTAAGTCTTTTTAGGATTTCACTATGTTGCTTTCAGAACTTGCAACAAATGAGTCAAGAACTATTTTTAATAAAAGAAGAAGAAGAAGAAGAAGAAAGCAAACTTGATGGTTAGGGACAATCTTTAACAAAACAAAAATAAGGACAATT
This sequence comes from Uloborus plumipes, assembly GCA_038373865.1. NCBI lineage: Eukaryota > Metazoa > Arthropoda > Arachnida > Araneae > Uloboridae > Uloborus > Uloborus plumipes. The sequence goes on from JAXGGA010005680.1 coordinate 29,634, forward strand.
TCCTTTAATTCTCCACAGGAATTAATTGAAATAATTACTGACATGGACTAATAAGAAACGATCTGTAGTTATACTTAAAAAATCAGTCATTGCGATGAGATGACGCATCATAGAAAATATATTTAAAATTCCTTGAAAAGCATTCGTAAATAATAGTATATTCTTCAGTTTTGCTTAAAACTTACCAAAGGCCTTTCAAGGCTTATCGTATTTGTAAGAAATATTGAAACTAGAGCTCTTACTAAAATTTCTAGAAATGCATTCCATTTAAAGCTTAAATTTCAGAGATTTTTAAAATATCTAATATTTTGAAGCAAAACTTCTAAGAGCTAAGAATTTCTTACTTGATATATCAGGAGGCGCTTATATTACTCATCATAAACTTTTTCTTTTCTTCTAATATTTTTTATTTCTAAAGTAAACCTTAAAATATCAGTTTGTTAAACAAGATCAGTTGCTTATTACAGTCTGCTTATAATATGATTCTGGCATTCTGTTAGTTTTGTTTTAAAAAGAGTAATTACCTATAATTCCTACTAGAGTGCATAGCTGAAAAGAAAATGTGCAAATCTCGTTTTGTGAAAATAAACCTTAAAGCATGACGTGCTGTTCCTTTCCACTTTTGCAATTCAGTTAATATGTAAATTAAATTTGATTTTGTAATGCACTAAGTAGTGTACGTCAGATTCCGATGGTTGATTGGAACAAACATTTAGCTTTTCTTTTTTGGAAATTGTTACTTGTTTCAAATTTGATGATGATGTTTCTCGCAAAAAAAATCTTTATTAAACGAAGAAGATATCTAAGAATACAGTGGAAGTAAGTGATTGTATTAGGGACAGTAGCTTCTGACATTTCAGGAAATTTGGTTTTAAATGCTAGCGAATACATTAGTATTCTACCAGTATGAAAATTGACACGATTCAGTTATTTAAATTTATTAAAATGAATGATGTTGCAGGGTAAGATTTTTGCACGGAAAGCAGAACAAGGGGTCATTGTTTTAAGCTGTTCAAATCTCAGGCTAATCTGGAAATTCAAAAAAATTACTATTTTAGTAGGGTAGTGGGAGCTTGGAACAGTTTACCGGAAGAGGCGGTCAGGAGCAATGGAGTAGATAGCTTTAAGAGAACATATAGTATTACAGGGTAAGTGAACAGATATATGTTTTATTTATGTGTGTTACAATCGGATGATGCAGATTTATGTGTAAGTTTGCTTGGTTTGAAAGTTTTAGCAAAATAAGCGATTTAAGAAAAAAACTTAATCCCATAGGTGACTTGTTTTTATTTAGAAAGTTTCTAGTTTCTCTGAAAGATTCCGCGTTAATTTTAGAAATGTTTCTGACTTTTAGTGTTAAACTTTTGTTTTGTTTCAGTTTGACTTTTTCTGTTGCCAGATATGTTTCTGGTTGAAATTAGGCACAAAAGCCGATCACTATTTTATAGGACAGTTTTTGAATCCCTTTTAGAATTTAAAGCAGTGATTCCCCCCCCCCCCCCCCAAGCAAGGACTGAAGCAGAAGAATGCAATATACCGCCAACTCGTTCATTTCGAACCATGGACTGCAGTTTCGGGATTGTTATGCCCTCATCAGCATGGAATACGAAAGTAAACTAGTTGGAGGCCAAAATCCTCTTATAGAGCAAAGAGAGCCGAAAAAAACTGGTAGCTAATGTGAAATTAGAATACCAACAAGCGACCTCACATGGGAACGGTACAACTCGTAAATTTTAAGGCAGAGCTCAGGTTTAAAGCAGTGAATAACCGCCCCCCCCCCTTAAGCAAGGGCTTAGGCAGAAACACGCAATATACCTCCAACTCGTTCATTTCGATCCATGGGCTGCAGTTACCTCAATTACACTGCCATCAGTTGTTCAAATCTAATTTTGGAAAAATCCATATCATTCGATATAAAATTGCAACTGTTTTCATAACCTCCAGTTCACACTGAACGTGAAAGCTGCCCTCCATAAACTATTCTACTCACACAGCTTCTCTAAAGCTGTCTGGTTTTCTTAGAAGTTAATATTTCAGTCACGAATCTTCGTCCGATCGTGATGCTGTTCTGCGGTCAAAGCATCAAAGTAACTGAATTGAAATCTTACTCTTGCTGGCGGGAAGCGCGATGTCCGGAGGAAGTTTCCATTTGATATTTGACACTTCGACGAACCTAATGACAAAGTGTCCCCGGAGAATGTCGCGAATTCTTACTATTTTGTAACACATAAGGACGAAATGCGAAAGAATTCGAAGCATTATTTCTATGATATTTCTTCTTCAACTGCTATTTCTATAATAGGAAGAATAATAAATTTTAGAAGCGGTTGCTAAGTTATGCAATTTATTATTTTCGTGATTATTACCACTTCAGTGCATAACATATGTATCCTTATATGTTTTTTAGTTGTGTTTGAATTTTTAAAAGAACTGTTTTCTTTTTAAAAGTACGCAAGTTATCATAATTTCATTTTTGTTTTGTAGCCATCAATGATATTTAGATACTATAATGCAACCCTTTTATGGTAGTTCCGTAAGTTTGTCAATTGAAAACGCAGTTTGTTTTATTATTTTTTTTCCGATTTTCTAATTGTGCAGGAAAAAAAAAGAAATAAATTTTAAAAAGCGAAGCATCTTTTCACATGAAGTTGCCTTAAAAATTAATACACATAGGTTACTACAATTTTTATTCACCAAAATTTATCAAATAATACTTTTTTGAATGGACTTCGTAAAGAGTTTTTATGTTTGATTTTGAATCTTTATCCTAACGTAATGCTGTGTGATGCTGTTTTGCAATCAAAGCATCAAAGTAACTAAATTGAAATCCCACTCTTGCTGGCGGGAAGTCCGATGTCCGGAGGAAGTTTCCATTTGATATTTGACACTTCGACGAGTCTAATGACAAAGCGTCCCCGGAGAATTTGACGAGTTCTAGCTATTTTGTGACACATAAGGACAAATGCGAAACAATTTTTAAAACATTATTTCTATCATATTTGTTCTTAAACTGCTTATCCAAGTTATACAATGAATCAGTTTTTTGATTATTACTTCACTAAAGCATAAAATACTTACATTTTAGTTAATGAAGGAATATTAGACACTATTTTCCTGTTACAATTACTTTAGGTATCATAATTATATTTTTGCTCTGTACTCATCACAAATAACTAAGTTCTCTAATGCCACCTCTTTATTTTACTTTTATAAGTTTACAAACTGAAAATGAAGTATCCCCCCCCCCCATTTTTTTAATTTTCATTTTATACTTACATGTAAAAAATGAGAAATAAATAAAAAACAAACAAGAAAGTTTTTTTTGTTAGAATTTGGCTTGAAAGTTACTTATAAAAGTAAAATGTTTTCCAGGTTACTTCGATTTCAAAGCATAGAAGTTAGAATAATAATAATAATGATTTACACAGATTTTGTCGTAAAATTATTATTTTGGTCACAGTTCCTTGAACAATCGTGATGCTGTTCTGTGTTCAAAGCATAAAAATAACTAAATTGAAATCTTACTCTTGCTGGCGGGAAGCCTGATGTCCGGAGGAAGTTTCCATTTAATATTTGACACTGCGACGAGCCTAATGACAAAGTGTCCCCAGAGAATCTCGCGAATTCTTACTATTTTGGTACACAAAGGAACAAAATGTAAAACAATTCTAAACATTATTTCAGGCATATTTGTTCTTAAACTTCTATTTCTAACGTAATAATAGAAAAAATAACGATCTTAATTATGGAATGTATTAGTTTTAAGAGCATTAATATTTTAAAGCACAAAATATTTGCCCTTTTTTAAAACTGATGTTTTAATTTTAGAAACTACTTCTTTGTAAAATTCAAACTTAACTTTTTTTTCTTTTTTCTTAAATATGTTTAATAAACTAACTTACTTGCTTAATGTTGAATTCCCTGGTTTTAAAACCCATGATAAAGCTACATTTTTCAATTGTAAGCTACAAAAAGTTGATACTTTTTTCATTACGTAAATTCGGCTGACATTATTAAAATTGCAAAAAGTAAAAAAAAAAGCATTATGCAACTTATTTTATTTATGTAAGCTCTTAAAAACCTCAATTTATATACTTTAAGTTTTTTTTTTGCTTTCGAAAATGTATCGACTTTCTAACAAGTAAAAAAAAGCAACTGTTTTTTTTTTTTTTTCAAAAAAAAAAAAAAATCTTCTGAATTGAACTAATTTCATGAATAAGCTTGAAAAAAAAACATTTTATAATTAAACATTTTTACTTCATTAGTTCAGCATTAGCGAGTAGTTATAAAGAATTATATTTTGAGACGTAGGAACATTATATCTATCTATATATAGATAAATGTATGTATGTATATATATATTTGTATGTTTGCTCCTTACACAAACAGACAATTTTCGTCGGATGTTCATCAAACTTATCACAGAGGTTCCTTGATGCACTAGAATTCAAATAGGCGGAATTTTGAAATTAAAAAAAAAAAAAAAAAAAAATCCAAAAAGCTTAAAATTTTAATTTTTTGTCTTAAAATGATAGAGTAATAGAGATAAACCTTTAAGCATACAAACTGATAAAATTTAACAATGAGCATTTTGCAACAAAGATTAGGATTAACAATGAATTATCAATTTAAGACTCACCTACTTCATTTTAGCACGAAATAAGTTAAACATAATGCAATACCGGGCAACGCCGGGTAATAAGCTAGTACGGGATAAAATGCCCTGCTTTGACATTATATTAAACAGGCTTCGAATGTTTGACTAAACAAACAATAGAGTAATTTAAATTGAAGAACATAATGAATTTTAGAGACATAAAATTGTAAACAAATGACAGTACATTTCTCCAATGATTCGTTGATAATTGTTTTTTGTGAACGTTTTAGCGCAATATTTTTTTAACGAGGAAGGGCGGCAAGTTAAACGTCAAAACGTTACGTCACAGTAGGATTAGTTTCTCCAAAGAAAAATTATTTATTTTTTTATAGTCAAGTGTCCCAAGTTTAACTTTATCAATATCTTAATCTTGCTTTTCTTTCAATTTTGATAATAGGTTCTATTTTATAACACTTCAGTGAGAACAATTTATAGATGTTTAGGTATACGCTTAAAATATATATGCGTAGGTTCTTCATAAAGTGAAATTCAGAAAAATTGCTGCCAAAAGTTAGTGATGGTTTCCCCAAACTTCGGACAGAAAATTTTGATTTCTGTTTCATGTTTTAAACAATAGATAATAACTTATGGTACCTAGTACCTTTTTTAAGATTTTTTTTACAACAACGAAGAGAAAGAAATAACATTAGAAAGGAATAAACATTCCTTTGTGAACTTGAAATTTGAGCATGCATAACTGCCTCTGAAAATATTCATTGTCCCCCTAACTTTCTTTATTCCTTTGAATGTAACGTTTCAGCATTCTCCTCTATATTTGAAAGTAGTTGCTGTTGTCTTGGGCCAGCTAGGCTGGCAATTTGGAGTGCGCTGTTTTAACCCATTAATGCCTGACATTTTTTTTTTCAAAGATATTTTGTATACTCCTTACAAACAGTGTTTAATGGACAGGGAAAAAATATTATGTAAAAAATAATTTTTTTATTAAGGAAAGAAAAATCGTCCCTTAAAAGTTACGATAGACCCCAGAGGGTACATACTTTTTTTACTAAAATTTTTTTCTGCCTACGATATACTATTTAAAAAGACCTTTTATAAGAAGAAATAAAACCAGCTATTAACATAAACTGGGAAGCTGGGAATAACTTTGAAAATTTAGCTTTTGTTTTTGAGATTGTGAACGATGTGATTTTTGATAAAGATCCTATTAAATCTCCTACAGAACACACTTTACAATGGTTATGTGCTACAATTTGTTAATGCCGAATTAAAACAATACCAAGGTACTAATTGAACACTATTATTTGGTTGAAATGTTCATTTTGGGGAAATTCAGACCCTTTTTTGGACCGTCCCATAAAAGGTACGCTAGGTATTAATGGGTTAATTTTCCAACTGTACTGTACTTTGGTGTGACGTTCGACTTCGACAGTACACACTTGCCATGTGGAGCCGTTTATATGGTTAGCAGCCATTCACAGGGGTTGCAACAACACATTTACACAAAGAAAGGGCATAAGGACAGTAGAGAGAAAGTACATCCATACCCGTGCTGAGATTCGAACTCGAAATCTCCCCTATACGCAGTCGGACCTCTTTGACCGTTAGACTAGACAGCCGATATAAAATTAGTTGGTAAGCTCCTATAATTCTTCATGCTGCTGACTTTTAGCTCTTTCCGTTGCCCATTTGATAACTAGTTCACATTCATTTTTCATTATATGTAAAATCCAAGCAAAGAAATCGGCTTTATCTATACTTTGAGACTTCCTTTCTTCGGTAGAACTAACATCTAAAATACTGGGCTTTATTTTTTTACGGCACATCTTTTAAAATCAGAATTGCTATAATCAGATTTTTCAACAGAATTGCTATAATTAGCTTTTTTCCTATTTTTTGGACCACAGACTTAAATTAAATACCCTTCATATTGTCAATATTTTTTTCAGACACATTCTTTTCCTGTCTTTTTACTTAAACTTAAGACACTGTCCCTAGTTTTGAGCAAACGGACCAATATCTAAATATATGCACAAATTAAGTGAATCGAATTACTTAAAAGGAATTAATGTTCACAACACCTGAACAAGTACATAGACAAGAAGAAGGGTGACAAAAATTCAAATTCACGTTGTTTGGTTAACATATGTAACCAAAACTATTTCCATCATTAAGTACTTCACTGCATCAGAAGTGATTTTCTATACTAGAGTTTTCATAACGTATATTTCCAGTTAATAGCTGTCAAAATGTGTTCATATTTTAAGAACATTTATTAGGAAATGTTTTATCTTTTATAGTTAGGTAATGTATACAAGCGCAAGTATTTCAATATTATCTAATGTCTTATTGCTGCTGCAGAGATTCTGCCGCGCTAACTACAAATGCGGTATCTGAAGAAGAGCTCAAGATGACATTTGCTGTTAAAAATATTACGCTTCCTTATATTTGATTCCGATGACATTAGTTGAAAATTTTTCAAAGACATTTACGATTTTTAACTGACTATAAAACATATTCTTATGATAAACTACGCAACAAAGAACCACTTGGTAGCAATAGCTCAATTGAAGGGTTTGGGAGATGAAGGGGTTAAGCAACAAAACAGAAATTGCGAGTACTTTAAGTTCAAATTTTTATTGTTGCAGTTGTAGCAGCTTCTTTGTTTTCTATTTTTGTCGTTAGTGTGCGTATGAAATCGGTCTAATGGTATCTAATTTTTGATGTACCAAGTTTTATTTGATTAATTGTATCCATTGCTTACCATTGTCCAGAGTGTTCATTTTTCAAAATGTAACTCATCCCCTTCATCCTCCAAGCCCTTCAATTTTGTTTAAAAGTGTAAATAAAAATTTACTTGCTTAGCACAGCAGAATTAACAATGTCTAAAATTAAATGTAGAAAACGCAATGCTATCTGATCAAATTCATAATAGAATAATATCTGCTGTTATAAACTACCCCTTTTCAAAATCTGTTAACTATCACTACTACGATGCCCAATTTTACTGTATGCCTTTTTTTACAACAAATAACTGGAGACACTGCTTCTACATCGGCGGACGAGAAAGTTTTAATTAGAGTTCTGATTATAGGGCTTAAGATATTACAATCCAATTTATCACTGCAGTGTAGAAAAGAAGAAAAAATAAAGAACCAGTCTTTAAACAAAGGATGGTAGACAAAAAACATAGGACAGCGTTTTCTTCTATTTTAGCAGAAAAAAACGATATCGGATACCCATTTGCTAGCCTATCTCACATGTACTGCTAGTAACAATAACCCTATATATTATCCCGAGTCATTGTTATTTTGGAAATACTTCTAACGAAAAAAGAGGTTTTAATACTTCTTTCAATTATTTTTTTTAAAGTATTTATTTTTTTCTTCAAATTTCGTGTTATTGGCTGGCCGCAAATGATGTCACGTTTTATAGGGAGATTGTGAGAGTTTGTAACAGGTGGAGGGGGCAGGGGAGTGACTTCCCGTATTTTTAAATAAGCATACGTTTATGTAAAATAGCAGAACATGTAGCAAAAGAGGTTGGGGAGGGGGGGTGAGATGTTACAGTTTACGGTGATAAGAGAGAAGAGGGCTCACGAATGTTGAAAAGAGTATCACTTCATTTACAGTTAGTTAACTACAATAAATTAAGTTTTACAATAATTTTTGTTTTATATTTGAATACCAAATTGTCTTAAAAGTTTGTGTTTTAAAAGGTTAATGCATGCATTGCATAAGCATCATAAAATTAAGTCTAGGGTAAGCACATAGTTTAAATTTCGCATTTAGGAGAAGAGGATAGGATGCGTATAGATTTTTTGTTGAGAATTAGGGAGGGGGGGGGGAGCGGGGCAAATAATTTACCAGAAAAAAATGCATTTTTTGACAAACTTGGCTCTTCGTTTTCTGCCGGAAACTATGTAACAGTAAGAATGTGATCTGTATTTCTTATTTTTTTCGATACTGACATTAACAATCATGTTTTTTTTTAAGCAATTATCATTTACTACACAGTAAAAAAAGTCCGAAACATTCTTGAGAAACAATAGGCAGCTGCTGTGCCTAACTTCGATCAGTAACATGTCCTAAAAAATTCAGCATGTCCTAGAAAACTTCGCACTCCTTACTGGAGAATTCATAAATGTTGCAAATAAAAGTCAGTCATAACAAGGCAAAACATCGGGATCTTTCTGAGAAAAACTTATGTAGTTTATAGTAAGAGTTCTTCAAATTCCTCTTTATCAAGAATGATCCTGGACCAGTTCAACAAATACAGCCTGAGCTTAGACAGAAATTACAAGCGAATAGCATTAGACAAAGGGTCTCATCAGATTCAGTGCTATTAATCTCTTCCCTCTTTGAACGTTTCTTTGCAATATTCTTTGATTTCGTAGTCTTGGTTTTTGTTTTCGTTCTTTGTATCTTCAGCATAAAGTGCTTTTTTTCCCTTTCAGCTTTTCTTTTTGCCGCTTCATTTTCAACCGGGGTGCCGATAAGGATTAGAACACTGCCTCCTCTTTATCCCTCGGATTATCGTTTTAGAAGTCCTGCTTTCGGGAAAGGCTGAATGTCTTCAGTGGTCACAAGTCGACGTGTTTTGGAGGAGCAGGATGCCCTTGTTGGGGTTGAAGGTTTACTTCTTTCAACGCTAGCACTAAGGACTTTTAGACTTCACTAATACCCCTACAACTAGTAGAAACCTTTTAAATCCACACCAGCATTACTTGTACTAGTAGAGGGGGCTGTAGGTAGGTCTGTGTAGGTATTTAACTATACGATGTCTCGCCAAAATCTTGGTGAGGTAAGTCGACATACACCGACATACATTCCTATGCCAAGATGCCCCAAGCTGACTATGCTAACTAGCCCCAAAGGCATTTTCCTGAAAACATAGTTGCCCTACTTGAAATACAAATGACTACAAGTGCAGTGACTGCATCAATCCCTAAGCTATTAGTCACTGTATCCACCATAAACTTTGACTACTTGAACAAAAAATGTAAGAGTTCTGAAAAACGGAAAGTGAATCGAAAAAAAAAAAAAAAATCAATTACGAGCTCGAAAGACAAAAAAAAAATCCAATTTCTTCGAACGCAAGCTAGCAATACACTAAAACTGTTGTGGGTGACGCTGTAGGTTTCCGGAGGTGTCCCATCACGACGACAGTGCTCTGGGCACTCTGTGGTAAAAAATAAAAGCACAATGCCAAATAGACCCGGTCTCCCCTATATAACAAATCAATATTTGCTTACTTGTATATTTTTTAGGGTTTAGACTTCTTTGTTTATTAGAGATGCGTTATAAATAAAAATACATATTTGTGAGTAACTGATTAACGTTTTTATTCTATGAAATAAACTATTGTATCCGAGAATTTTTTGAAGAAGTAGTAAATATATAGAGCAAGCTACAATGCCTTGAATATAGATGAAGTTCAACCTAGTTAATTTAAACACCCTTAAGACAAAATAATGCCAAGACAAACTACATTTCCGATCGCCGCCTTATATTGTGTAGTGTATTTATTTTCGAACAGGACGAACAACGGTTAAGACGAACGTTCGTTTTGACGAGGTTCAAGCGTATTCTTTTGTTGATACACAAAAAAAGTCAGGATTTTAATCTCTTAACTTTAGCTTTCCAAAGGCGGAAAAAACTACCTCGAAAATAACATATTTCAAGCAAATAGCATCGTTTGCATAGAAAATAGTATTTTGCTTGAAACATATGCTCTAATGGCATTTAAATTACAGTGTTTGGAATCAAAAATTCAAAACAGCGCCCGTTTCACTAAAAACCAAAAAGCATCAAGTAAGATAAAATATAAATCTCAGCAAAGCAACTACTTTGAACCAAAACGGGAAAAAAATGTAGACAGAAAACTTTTTTTTTTAAGTCGTGTTTAACGCAATGCTTCTTTCTTTTTCTTCTTTCGCCCACCGTCAACGCGATTCCACGCTCAATTGTTTTGGGAGCCAATTTACCACAAGAACGAACAAATAAGAAAAATGGGAAAAAATGGGAGCATTTATAGAACTCCGGCAAATTTTTTTAAACTATTTTCCAGAATATTTTTTTCTTTCCTCAAAAGAAGGTCGGTTTAATTGGTGGTAAAGCTTTCCCAAGAAAATATTAATGTACTATTTTAACGCATGAAAGATTCTTTAAAACGTTTCATCGGGTTTTTGAAATTGTTGCAAGCTAAAAAAATAATCTTTTGTCGACTTGAAAAGCAGCTTTGAAAGAAAAAAAGTCCGCAAAGTTATTTTTAATGTTTGAACTACTTGTGATACATGTGGATATAACTAAAAGTAAAGGGTATTACTTAAAGTCTGTTTGTATTTTCTGCATTTTTTATGGTAGAATTTATCTGCATTTTCAAATAAGCTCTCCATAAAGAAAAATTAATTTTATGGATGTAGTTGAAATGTGCATAGCTACAGAATCTAAGAATGCTTAGGACTTGTAAAATGTTTTAACAGGAAAGATCCGGTAAAATGTACCTTTTACAACTTGTTATACAAGTAAACCACAGCTCATCTTCTCGTAAAATCGTGGAAAAAAATTCAGTACTGCACATAGATTTAGACGCCCCTCCACCCCACTTTGTCTTACCTAAAAACGTTTAAAATTTTATATGGAACAAGAAAATGTTTTTCTGACGAAACGGTGCGGGTTAGGAGTGAGGGCAAAAATTTTCCTATGTGTACAAGAGAGGCTTTTTTTTTTGGTTCTCAAGAGCGGCAGGTTTGCGTCAATTTTTGCCTTTTGAGAAAGAAGATTTGCTTTCATCATCAAGTGTTGATAAACTTGAAATGGGCAAAAGAGATCTCACGAAGATATACAAAAGAGAGTAGGGGGCAGTACTCTCTAGAAAACATTTCGCAAAAGCACTTGATATGCAGAGACACTTAATACCAAAGATATACTTTACTTTACACACTCCAGGGTCCCTCGTACCTGCCACAACTCGTGGTTTTCCGGGGATGGGGCCCCACAAAGCACTTTGTTCTTTTAATTCAGATCAAGGGCCGAGGAAACCCCTGGTACAATACCCCAAGAGGCATCGTTTCACTTGGAGGACTTCGAGACCATGATCCTTATTTCCGTCGCCCAACAACCATAAGTAACGACGGTGGATCTTTGAGCGGCTGGGATCGAACCCGGGACCCTCCGATCATGAGTCTGACGCCTTACCAATCGGGCTACCACGACCAAAAGAGAGAGAGAGAGAGAGAGAGAGAGAGAGAGGATACGGTGGGCGGGGGAGTAAAGTGTACATGTGAGCTATTGTTTGATATTTCAGTTCAAAAAGCCTGGAAGGGACATTGATTCAAGGTAAATATATAATTAACAGGGAAACATTCTTAATTGTAACTTATACTTTTTTTTGATTGGGAGCCCCCCTGCATCACGGGAGTTGAGGGTGTGATGTTTAATCGACTGCCAAAATTAAGTCTTCAAAAGTATGAGCTGTTTTGTTTTTGGTGTATTTCCAGTATTAGAGTTTCTTAACAGGAAAATACACAAATAGTGTTAAAATGAAAATTGTTGATATAAGTAGCAATCTGAAGAGCTTGCTGATTCATGTTTGACGTACAAATTATTTGCCCTCGTTCCCTCGTTATCGATGCAAAAGGTCTTAAGCTTCTGCCTTAATTTAAAGAAAAAGCACCATACTAAAAAAATTGACCATATTTTAAAAATCCCTGATATTTCATCTTCTGCATGTTGCAGGACGCCTATCTGTAAGACGTAACTCGGAGTATGAAACTTCATATTTGAACAACTGGGTCAAGAGGGCAAATAATTTTTTCGTTTAGAAACATGTTATACATTGCTCTTTATTAATGCCTAGTTAATAGTTAATGTACAGTTATTAAGTATAGTTGTATAGTTGTTAAATCTAATTTTTTTTCGTCCTGACACTATCATATGATTTCCGGGTTAGGGATTAAAATTTAACTGCCAATTAACAAATAAAGCAAGATTATTATTTTAATATAAAACTGAAGATATTGAAATGAAATAGTTTGTTATGTGAAATGAGAAAAAATTGTTTTTTAATCGTTAGCAGAAATTATTTAATTCTGCTATTCTTTTACGCGGTTTAGTTTTCTTGGAAACCTTTTCAATGGTTGTTAACATAACTAAAATTTCTAAAAAATTGAATGACACTCAGTTGCAACAAGAGCGGTATATTTTCACAGAAAAGTCAAAATCATTAAAACCACGTTAGTAATGCACAATTGAGCTGCATAAACAGCTGCTTTATTTATTTATTTTTATTTGTGCATTTTTAGCTATGTTACAATGTTTGTGACACTCATCTACTAGAAGCAGACTTTTGCAGTGAATAATTAAATAAGTAGTATAATAATTAGAATTACTAGCCCTGATACTCGTTCGGGGATCCGACATTCCATCGAGTTTGATCTTACACTGCCTCCAAAATGAATATTTCTATCTCATGTGGCTCGTAATGAGGGAATAATAATTGCTGCGACGGTTTAATGAAGCAGAAAGGGACAAATCTTGATTTAGTTGACATTATTCCCTTACGCTGAGAAATGATTAAGGGCACAAAGGCGAAGTAATTGCAATGATTTAAATGCATGAACAGCAATTTAAGTGCTGTTAAAGCATCAGTAGGAGATATAGTTAAAACTGATAAGAGCTTTGGGTTAAAATGCAATCAAAATGGGTTTAAGGTTAGATGAAAGTTTAAGCGAGGGACTGAGGGAAAAACTGTGGGTTTATTTTAATGAATATAATGAGGGTAACAACGAATATTTTGTTTGGGTGTAAGAGTGTTGATGAGTTATTCAATAAATTCTCGCAAAAGTGTAAAATTTAGGACAAGATAGTACAGCTTGCAAAATGTAGAAATCAGAAATGCACTGTTCAGAAAATATTTCCTTTTTGCTTAAGTGCAAACGTAATGGTAAACATAGTGATTTGAAATGAAACAAGCTAAGGAAAGCAGGTTATTTTTGTTTATTTATTTTTTTACTTGCGGCTTCATGTTTAAGACAATAACATTAAACAGTTGACGATATTAGGCTTAATATTCATATAAATTCATGTAATAATATTTATTCTTTATAACCTTACACTATACCGACGTGAAGAACGTCCTTGCTGAAAAGTTCATATAAAAAAACCTTTACAACGGATTTTATGCATAATTATTTTATTTATTAATTATTTGTTATTATTGCTATTATTATTTTGAGCTTTTTGGGCTCAAAATGATTGCTTTAATGAGGATGCCACATAAGCAAGATGTACCTAAAAAATGAAAAAGTAATAATATCTGTGTACAATTAATTTTTATGTAGCTTTGCGATGTAGTTAGATTTTACTAGTTTTTTGCCAAAAAATAAATAAATAAACGATAAAACTCTATGATATATTTTTTAATGAGCTATTCCCCCTCCCTTTCTGCACATTTAGTCTTAGTTTCCAAATTAATCTCAGAAAAAAACGCCGGAAAAAGTTTTAGTTTTATCATGTTTGATATATGACGTTTTTCTCTCTCCTTTTTCAGAATAGTCGATTTTTAATCATTTTCTGTGCGTCTTAATTAACCTTCTTTCTTCCTTAATTAGAATACATAAAATATACGGTATCAAAGAAACGTTTAACTTAATCTTGGAACAGCCATAAAAGCTTTTCAATTAACGTCATCAAACTCACTTAGGGTATTAGGGAACTTCATCCACCACAAAAGGGTTTTCTTTCAAAGGTATAAGGGACATTTTGCTCAACCTGATTTGACATTTTTTTTCGGTTCGCTTAGATTAGGTTGTAAAAAGTAAGAACAGGAGAGAAGAGAAAAAAAAGTCTTAACTTCATAAAAATATTTTTATCGAATTCTAACTTCCTTTACACAGGTAAAAAATTATTTCATTAAGCATAGAAATAATTATTCAAGGCTTTTATGTTTTTTGTTCGCTTTTTATATTGAAGTTATATCTACTTAAATGGCAGCTAGTAAGTTGAAACATAAATTGATACATTCAATAAATTTTGTTTCTGTAAAAATCGTTTTTTTTTTTCAATTAAAAAATATTTTTTAAAAATACACTACTTATTTACTTAATTCATATGACATAGTTATTGTGCAATGCTAATGGCTATTAGATTTCTCGAAATCTATTTTAATTCATGAAAATAGTCCCAAAGGAGTTAATCTGTATGTAAAAACCTAATACATGGAAAGAGTGGTTCAGAAGGGGGGCGTACTTCTCTAGTCTTTTTTCTATACATTATATTAACCACGGTTACGTGTTTTTTACACAGTTAAACATTCAGGAAACGTTTTTTTTTCAAATATTACTGAGAAATGAAGAGTTTGCAGTACAGAATTTTTTTAACAGTAAATTGTATCAAGCAAAATCATCGATTGCAGCACCAATGGATAAACCACGTGACTTACTGAGCGAAATTAAAATCTAAGGTTCAATCAGTGCTGCTCGCATCTCGCGCTTTTTAACTCTCATTTTTTTCTACCGCAAAATTTTACAGTAAAATAACACATTACTAGGTGACCCGTGCGGAATTCCGCAAAAAAAAAAAAAAAAAAACTCTAAACTTAAAATTTAATACGACAATTTTTATTGGCTTCGTTTGTACAACATCGCCATCTACTGCCGTCGTTCTGACAACTTTTCAAAGAGATTAAAGACACGTTCACTTTTACAACTACTACAAAAGTGATACCCTATATTAAAATCAAATACCCAAGGCTACTACTAAACTAAATACTAAGGTTATCGCAAAACTACCATAGTATTTTGAAACAATAAAAGTTACAATTAAGGTTTACCGAGCTAAGCCTTGGCTTGAAATGTCGCATTTAAAATTGATTTGAACAACAATGTAACGATTTTAACAGTTGAACAAAAAATTTAACTTTTTCAAACTTCAATCGCTTATGAGTCGCTTAAACGTGGATTTTCGAGATTCTCGTTACGCGGCGCTAGCGGAGAAACGTTCTAAAGAACGCATTTTTTTTAATCTTTCGAATGAAATCAAAATGGAGACGATACGACAATTATTTCGCTAGATAGAGTCAATTTTGTGCCCAAAAATTGAAGTTCGAATAAAAAACGAACCGACACTTTTTAGAGGGTGGGTCTAATTTTCGTCAATAGACCGCGGGATAAGCTTCAAAATCATAAATTTTCTTGCAATTCGATAAAGAAATGAGCGAGTTTCGACCGGGTATAGGATTCGGCTTAGAGAAATAATATATGGAGATGCTTAAGAGTATAGAAAACATAGATGCCATTTTACAGTAAAATTTTATTAATTTTTTAACAGTGCACACAGCTCTCTTGCAATCTAAAGAGTCATTATGTATACACATACACATCATTCATGTCATAATACAACTGTTTTGTTACACAAATCTACAGTTTACGTCGGATCCTGGTTACATTCTATAGGGAGGTACTTAAGTGTAAGGAAAATGGTTTGAGCTTTTTTAACTATTAAACAACTTCCAAACTGTCACTATTTTAATTTTTGGCCCCAACAATGGCATGAAACGATGGCTCTTTCTTCACAAAATTATCGTCATAGGGTTTTAATTTAGTAGTGTTGGTAAGGAGATAAAATAAATACATAAATAAATTAAAATAATAAAAACTTAAAAGATTTTTCTAGACTTAGAAAAGTTTAAATTAACCAATAGTTCACATTTGATAGTATTCTAAAGATTGAACGTCGTAGACAATTTTAAAATAAGTTTTTAGGATAAGGCTTATAAAGTAATGGAAACAATAATCGATGTGCGAAATGAATATATACCTTTGTGAAACGTAGTAACAGTAAGAAAGAGATCGTTGAAAATGCACAACGTAGGAACCGATTTTAGACATTTTAGACACGTTTTTGCAAGTTTACAGGTCCTCCCCTTTTAAACTCAAAATAGGGAGCTTTTGGATTTTAAGTCATCTTAAAAGACCAAGAGGAACAATAGGCAGTTTAAATGTTGAAAGTTAGAGAGTAAAAAAAAATAAGACAAAATGAAAGGCAGAGCCAAATACAAGTTCAAACCGTGGAAAAACCGTTAAGTAAGATATTAATAAAATATTTGTATAAGCTATAAACTTGTTCATTAAGTTGCTTTAAAGAAAAAATAATGTCATTCTTTCTTCAGAATAAGGTCGAAATTCCAAACGTAAAAAAATCGAACACCAAAAGTCCGAAAGCACTCCTATGAAGTTTTAACAAACTCAAAATAATTTCAACGTTTCCTCAGTCGAAAATCAGTTATTTTCTTCAATCAGTTTTAGTCGGTTCATCCTACAAAAAAAAAAAAAAAATTGCGTGAAATAGGTACATTTCCAAAAGTTCATCCAACTTTCTTTGTTTAATTTCAGTGTGAAAATTCCCCGCAAAATATATATACACCATAAGAAAGTTCCAATACGTCTTATAATATGTCTAGGCAATGTTTTACGAATTCCCTGTTGTCCACCAGTGTCCGGTGAAAAGAAAGTATCTTTGCGAAAAGGTTTCTTGACTTATTACATTTGCATGAATGCATGTTTCTACCTGCTGTGAAAAATATATTTAGCCACCAGTGTCAAAATATACTCAACGCTATTAACAGGGGGTTTGCCCACATCTGTTTTACGGCTTGTCCAGGTTAAGCCAGAAGAAAAAGGGAAAATTTGCAATTTCAGGACATTCCAACTTTGCAAGAACTGTATGCAAATAAGGCATTAATCGTTTGCTTTCAATTTTACAATGGATTTGATTATGTTTTCGAAACTGCGCTGGGCACTTTCCTGGTAGATCAGGATGGCGCCAAGCCATTACAGTAAACGTGTCTAAGGTTTATTCGGAGGTTCCTGGTTTATTCTAGTCACCAAAGTGGCTTTTATTGGGAAAGTTTCTATATTCTTCAGAAATATTCCGCTTTAATTTTATAAGGGTTATTTATTTTTATAATAGAAAAATTTCTTGTCTATTAGCAGATACTGTACTAGCAGAAATAAGACCCATTAGCTGCCAAATATTTTCCAGGAACGTTTCTAAATGGGTCGTTCCGACGAAAATGGTACAAATCATGTCCGAGACTTTAGATTTTTTTAAAATCAATTTTAATAACTACCACCCATTAAGTGTATTTTTTATTGGTTCTCCATTTAATGTTGTGCCATCAAGTATCAATGAATTAGGTATAATTCATTTAGAAAGGACACAAAAAAAATTATCTTTGTCAGAAGAAGGTGAAAAGGACGTGTCCCAGCTTCAAATTGCTAGAATTTTAAATGTGATTTAAAATTAAAATGAAATGTAACAACAAAATAAATTATACTGCACTGCACAAAAGATGCTTCTGATACCATTTCTGCAGATTATTACGCAAATGAAAAAAAAATTCCCCAAAAAACACTATTCTTTATCCATGTCCCTAGATTTACTATGTTTCGAATTGTCCGCTCTGTTATATGCCTTTTGGAAATAAAATAAGCAATTGCATTCAATCTGATATATTTTTTCAAAAATATAGGTAGTATAACCAAAGACTATAACTGCCGTGATTAACTTGCTACATTGAATTATGTAGTCAACAACCAGGGTGAGCCTAATTCTTTTCTTATGATAGTTAATTTGAACTGTTGGATGTTCACTCTGTTAGAGCCGATTTCATGATGAAAAAAAAAAAAGATTTTTTCTTGAAATTGCAGACAGACTTACAGTTTTAGGCTGTTTATTCCACTTTATGCTTGTTCTGTGATTCTAACTTTTCTTTGTGATTATACAGATATTTTTAAAGGCTTATTTGTCCACTCTGTTATATGTCCACTCTGTTAAACAAAGTGATCGAAATATTTAAAATCCTTTCTTAAATGAGTCATGTACTAGTTATTTACACTTCATTATACACAAATAAATGGAAACTCAATAAAAAAAAAATATTAGTTGGTGGAAATTATTTAAATTGATAATCTTAAGAAAAGAGTTTCAGACATGATTTGTACCATTTTCGTCGGAATGACCCAAATTCTTCTTACAGTGTAGTACAGTAAATATTTCTTCCCTTCATGTTCAGTAAACAAATACAGTTAATTTTTGTTTTATAATAGTAAAAAAAATACATACAGTATTATACAGTATAAATTATTGCTTTATGTTCTGTAAAGTACGTTATGTTCATTCATTTTGTTTGATTAAAGAGTACACTATCTTTCTAAATGATTTTCTTGCTAATTTTCGAAAATCCGAAAACCTTACAGTTCCACTTTATTCTACTGCAATATGCTATTCTTGCTTAAGTAATTATGGAGTTCTACGGTTTTTCTAAGACTTGCTACCTCTATTAAAGAAGCAAAAAAATCATAAATTCAGTTAAAAAGCATTTTTATGTACAAAAAAAATATTTTTCGAGAAAATTTTAATAGCCACGTATAAGCTCTTCAAACTTCTGAAAAATATTAAATGCAAAAACGGGAGTTGCTGTTTAAAATTTTAAAAATGGTGCTAATTTTAATATGACCACGAATTGTGTATACAATGTTATAACTGATATTTTGTTCTAACATTATTCTTGAGAAGCCGAGATATTTAATCTAACTTAAGTATAAATAGTATTTTGTTTTTTCCAGTAATCTTTCAATTTCATGTAGATAATTTAGTTTATTCTGAAGTCCATTTTTTAATCAAAGTAAAATTCAGATGTAAAACAGTAAAATAATGGAATCCCTATTCAAAGCTGTTTTTCAAAATTTCTTGAATATACTTAATTATTAACTTGTTTTTTCCCTCCTTGAACGAACTTCATAACTTCTTTACACGAACAATAGCTTACAAGCTTTTTCTTTTTTTAAATTTTCAAATTTGTCAGCTCTAGCCTTGATGTTGATGAACGATCTTGCTGTTTATGATTAGATTTTAGAGCCTTGTTTTCTTTTACAGGATAAAAACTTCCTTTATTTCGAGAAAAATTATTTTACAAGTCAACTTTCTCTTATTAAGCTCTGAAAGGAATATTGTTGTGAAACTAAAGACATTGACATATTAGTCTATCGGAAATAATAAAACATTTTCCTTATTAAAAAGTATATAGAGTTAAACTTTTGTGCTTCTAAGAACATATATGGATCGTCTTTAAAAAATAAGGATATTGTTTTACCGGAAAAGTTATAGCCTGCATTTAACTATGTCTGCAAACAGTTGTTAAAACGTCTGATGATTGAGTTTACATAGTTCATTTGGATTTCTGAACTAATACTAAAAAAATAAAGAACACAGGGAAGAAAGACGAGATGTCAATGTTTCCAGTCTTTGAGATACTCACAATTGAAAGTTTATTGAACAGCAGTTATTTACAACTTTAGAACAAATTGGTTGCTTTTAGTATTTTATTGCTGGTACGCTTTATGTTAGTATTTTTAGGTAAATGTAAGGTGGTAAAATATTAGAGATACAGTGAACTCTCACTTATGCGCCGGCCCAAGGGACCAACAGAAAAAGGCGCATAAGTGAGAGAGACATATAAGTGAACAAGGCTATTCAAAGGACTAAAACGCAACATAGGTTCTAAAGAAAGGATGAATAAGAATGTTTCTATAGAAAAGGGACATATGACAACCGTTTGGTAATTACTTTAACGTAAGTACAATGATGAAGAGAAAACAAAAATTGTAGTATACCTAATTATAAACTGCTCCCTTTAAAACGATGCATAATAGATAATTGTCCCTCTCCGAACTCTTGTTCATGCGGAAAATGCCTTCCGTGAGCAATAAAGGCGACAGATTATAGAGGAAAGTGAAGAGAAATGCTTACTTTTTAAGGAAAATAAATTAATATTTCTACATTTTAGGGAAAATTCGGCGCATAAGTGAAATATTTATCTTTAGAGCGACGTATAAACGAATGATACTATCATTATTTTGCTATGGAATGTCTTGGGACCATTGAAAATCGTCGTATAAGTGAAAAAGGAGCATAAATGAGGCGGCGTATAAGTGAGAGTTTACTGCAACAATAAAATGAATTGTAAAATCAAATTTTACTTTGCCCCAGGACCCTTCTCGTAGTTTCAAGGATTTTCAAGTGTTTTTCACCCCTCTGCATGATTTCCTGAACATCAAAGACCTTTATGGCAAAATTGGAAAACATCTAACTGAATTTGGATTTGTGCATCGATTATCCACACATGCACACGTACAATCATTTTAATTTAAATACTAGTTGCAATGTGGTCAGCTTCGCTTGCTCTGTCTCGAAAAAGAAGAAAAAAAAATGTTTAGTGACACACTGTCAACAATCAGGATTAAATAAAAAAATTATACAAGGTGTATAAATAACAATTTTTAACTCTAAATTTAAATTTAGTGCTATTTAGATTTTTTTTTCAAAAAAAAAAAAAAAAAAAAACATTGGTATTAAGGTAACCTTCCCAACTCCATGTAGTACCTTGCGAATCAAATTATTTCTGTGCCAAATTAGGCAACGATTCGACGTAAACTATAGATTGGTTTATAGCAAACACACACTAACAACCACCCACCTACATAGTAGCTCCATTGTCCGGTGTTGCTTGGTCTACCTCCAATATAAAAGTTGCGCCAATTGACGCGTTTGCAGCTTTCTGGCTTAAATAAGCGACAAAAATAGTGTACCGTTTCTCGTCAACGTGTAGTAAGAGCAGTTTTATGACTCTAAATTTAAATTTAGATCTGTTTGAGTTTTTTTTTTTTGAATATTAAAAAAAAATCGTATACAAATTAATGAGCATCAAAGGATTTCTGTGCCAAAGATCTGACGTAAATTATGAACATGTATATAGAAATTTGGGAGACACATACCCTCACATACAGCCACTTTTACATACATAGAAAACATATTCAGTTATAGTGCATTTATTTTCTATTTTATTTTGAAATTATTAATTGGAAAAAAGTTCAAAACAACATTCGTCCTAAAATCAAAACTCTTCTATAACACGAATTGAATTTAACGGGAAAGACTCACATTTTGCCATTATCTTTTCTATTTTTCAATAAATCAAAAATGCTGTAAAAATTATATAAAATAAGAGATAAAAGTGCGAATTTTTGAAAATTCGTTTTAATGTTCCAACTTGTAAAAAACAAATAAACATATCTGCCGGTCCTTTAACTCAATAAGATCAGAACATAAAACAAGGAACAATGTGAATACTATGAAAACAAAAAAAATTGTTTCCCGTCTAGTATGTTCTTATTATTAATACCCGTTTTAGTTCCTTTGAATTAGTATTGTGAACTTGGCAGACATCTAAGTAAAGAGAAAGCAGAAAATCAATCAGTTTCTTTTTCGACGGGAAAAAAATATAGGTAAGCAGAAACCATTTCGCTTGATATCAAAACTACTTGAAGCAGAAATCTTTAATCTCCTTCGCACACAAGTAAAGTTTGAATCAGAAACGCAGTTCTTTCAATTTTATGATTTCTCTTAGTTCAAGTGAGATATAAACGTCATTTCATCTCTTCTGGTTAGCTTAAAGTTATGATTGTGAAAGGGTTTAAGAATTCATTTTTGTTTATCGTTAAGTTTATCGAATCAACAACTGATATTAGTTTCTTTAACTAAAACGGTGCAATGAGTAAACATTTTGCAGCTGAATATTATTTTATTTAGTTTATTAAATTGCTTTGTTTTTTGAGCTGTTATTCAGTGCGTTCTATGTTGCAGTAGAAGCTACAAAAATAACATATAATATGAAAAAAAAATATTAGTTCTAAAATTTGGATGCGAAAAACACTAATTGTTTTTATAAGTTTTAATATGGTTTAATTTAATTGAAATGCAAAAATTATATCCAATGTATTCAATATCCCCTATTGTAATTATATTGATGTTCAACTAATAAGAATGAAGATTGATTTTTTTTACTCGCACAGTTAAAAAATTAAAACGTTTGGATTGTATACATCAAGTTCACTTTGACTACACATTAGGGTGATTCAAAAACAATTTTTTTTGAATTTCTCTGGTCTTACCCCTCAGTTTTTTTACACTATTCATGAATGTAATGTATGTAAAATTTTAGCTCAATTGAATAATATTTAGAGGTCGCTCAACGCGATCGAATTCTGTTGAAAATTAGCAATTTCGAGAGTTGGAGTATATAGCTTCATTGCCCGAAATAATATTATTCTTCATATAAAATGGAATAAATTAAAACGTTCGTTTACTCTACTAAGTAATTAGTCAATAAAATAATAGCTCAAAGTGAGTTGTAACGATTACCCTCCCCCCCCGCTCCAAAGCTGCATTATGTCTTACCTGAGTTTGGGTGGGAAATGCAGCTGCAAGCTCGGGCTGGGGTTTCTGTTTTCTTTTCAGTTGTTTGAGGTGTATGAGTTTATTTGGCTAAAACACCTAGCATCCACTCTAGACAGGGCCCAGTATAAGTGACAGAAAGCCACTTTGATAGTAGTTGCTACAGTACAAAGTATGGGTCGAAATGGGGAGGATTTGACAACGTCCATAAAACGGTAAATGCAAACTATTCGCTCTGAATTGACCGTTAACTTACGAAAGTCGTTTAAATCTAGGACTTCCTTTAATAGTTCACTGGAACGAAACACTTATGCAAAATATATTGGGAAAATGAAGGCGGGTTTCATACCAGTATTAGTATCAGGACCACAAGCATTGATGATTTCCTTCTGGGTTCTAGTAAGTTAGTCAGGCATTGGAATTGCTACAGAAAATGCTGCTGTACGATAACCAGTTAGATAAATGGGAACTTACTGAGCTCGTACGTGGTATGTGTTTCAATACGACATGCATTGCCGGTACTAAAGTTGGAGCATGTTTGAACTTGGGGGAAAAAAAAACTAAGGAAGCAACTTTTATATTGTGCTTTCCGCCATTATATTTTAGACATTGTCTATTCTACTCTTGGTCTCTCGGTATTTTAACCGATAAACCAAGAAATAGGTAGAATTGGGGTATTTGATTGCGTGCAATGTCAGATGCGATGTTCACGCAAGTGCGTGGAACCATCCACTGCCGTTGAATCTACAATACTGCTTTTTAAGCGGTTTTAGCAATCATAGTCCAGAATAAAACATTTTAATTTTAAACCTGGAGTGAGGAACGATGAGGTTGAGGAGTTGGTAGCACATTCAGAGCAACGTGCAACTAGTAATGGAAGTTGCGCAAAGTTAACTTCTGATGACCCATGTAAAAGAAGTGTCCAAGGAAGATACTAGAGCTTAGTGCGATTTTCTTGAGCAGAGCACCTTCTCTTGGTGTATGTTTTCGTGTCCCAGGAGTGGTTCCTCGTGTTATATCTGTGTTAAAGATTCTTTATGGCTTCAAGTTATGGATATTTCCCAACCAGTTCAAACTTGCAGCTGGACAAACAAAAGGTATTCGTAACATATGAATGTGATTTCTTTCACATTCTTATCGTTAATGGGAAAGAATATCTAAGAGCTGGGTTCCCAGCAACCCTTTTTGTGCAAGCACTAAGAAATGATTTGGAATATTTTTAGCGTCCTTATTCATGTAAAGAAGAAACTCAAAATATATCAGCTGTTTGATCCTGAGCATTCGAATCTTTAAGATAGCTACCAACAAGGCTTTATACTACCAAAGAAACTGAGGATTGTAAACGACAATACGGAGCGTGGCATGGCCCTTATTGAAGCATTTGTTAAGACTATCACTAACGACGAAAAACAAAGACAGTGTCTTCTTCAAGTGGTACAGGAACACAGAAAAGGTTTCAAAGTTGCAAAAAAGTAACCTTAAAAAGTATTGCAAGAATTAATGAGCGAATTACTATATATTTAATGTATTTAAATTTGTTTTTTATATTTTTTCCGTATTTGATTAGTTTTCATACTTTTCTGCATTTCATTGGTTTTTCAGATATATAGTTCATTTTGTGATTGCACGCTTTTTTTCTTCGGAGATATAAAAAAGCAATAAACTTTATTATTATTATTATTTACGTTCGCATTTGTGCCACTATCACAAAATTTGAAGTACTCCTAAATGTAAATATAGTTTACTAAAATTTTGGGCGAATAATTCAGCGTATATAAAGAGCCTAAATAAGACGGTAAGACGAATAAAAATACAAAGGCTACTTTTTTCTATAGATATCATTTACGATCACGTTTTTGTCAATATCACGAAATTTCAAGGCGTTTGAGCGACCTCTAAATATTAATATATTTTGCCAAAATTTTGCACAAATAATCAGTGTATATAGTGGCACAAAATAAGAGGGTAAGACGCACAAAAATACAAAGTTTATTTTTTTCCATACATTTCTGAATCACCCTACTACACATACATCTTTAGAGACTTCAAAGGGATTAGTTATTTTGTTTGATGCTTACCGTTATGTTAATGCTTTTTAAATACTAAAGGAAAATGTTTTCACTGATTTTGACATAACAAAAACGATAATTTCGAAGCAAAAATATTTGAGTACATGTAATGCAAAACCATAAATAAAATTAACTGTTGTAAAAAAAAAAACCACGAAAAAAATTATATTTCTCGGTGCTTATTGTTCGTACATACGATTTTTACAAAGACTGATTGCTTCATGTCTTCCTCAAATAGAGCCTTATCAGTTCTATTTTCCCTTTCTTTGATCGTTTCATTCTTAACCCAATATTTCTAAATTATCACTTCCTTCGGAGAACAATGCTTTTGTGTGGAAGTCCATCCATTACTGGTTCCAACTACCAACAGAAGGAGTAATGGGGAATCGATGATTTTTTTCCCCCTTTAATAAGGAAAAGTACGTTATTTGAGGTCAAGTCCTATGTTTATTTTTTCTTAGTATGGTTCGTTATCACGTAACAGAAACCTCCAAACAAACTTATATTCTTAGAAGTCAAGTTTAGTCAATAAGAAAAACCTACTGGATAAAAAGAAAATTAAATGGTTACCTTTTTATAGTTTCTTTAAAGGAATGAATCAAATTGATTTCGCGTCAATAAAATAAAAATGACAATACTAGGAATTGCTTAAATCTTGAAGTTGTTTATAATGCGAAAAATGTTTGCAATGTAAAATATTTTTTAGATTCTTTCCATATGCTTATTTGGAACTAAACCAAACTGTAGCATTTACTGCCTACCCAAGAGTAATTTTTCTTTAACTTACATTACTTAAGGCGTGATTTTAATTTGTCTGGTATTAAAAAAAAAGAAAAAAAAACACCTCGATACTTATATTTACTTAATACCACTGGGTTTTCCGTTGTAGTTTAATTAGACATATGTATATCTTTCTGCCAGATTTTAGTAAAGATTTCAACATTTGGAACAAATTCGTTTATATAAAATACTGTACACATGGATCAGTTAAAAATTTAAAAACAAAAAAATATTCCTGTATTATTACTCTTAGACTGCTTGCTTATAATTCGAATTGGAAGTAATTGTATGATATTTTAAGAACATGCAGGGATGTTACAGCCACTTCATCAGAATCGAAATTCTGGCTGCTGTAGTGGATCGATTTTACTAGATAAGTTTAAAATTATTGTCAATTTTATAAGCTTTGGGAAAATAAAAGTTTATTACTTATATGACAAATTTCAATGGCAAAATAGAAAATTTTAATTGGTGACTAAAATAAAAACTTTGACGTAGCAAATATCTTAGGTAGCGATTCAGACACATATATTACAGGGTATATACACTCATGTCCAAAATTATCATTACATATACAAAATTAATGATATTCAATAAAATGTCCAAACAATAGGATCCATTTTTGCAGAAAATATGTGAAAAAAAAGCCTAATTAGCATTATCCAATAATAAGTTATCCAACGAGTCTGTGATATGCAAATGTAGGCTTATGTCATCCGGTGCGTAACGAAGTGCTTTGCGCAAGTCGAGTAACTTCGTAAATCTCTGCAATATAACGTTTGATTTCAGCGTGTAAGGGCTCAAATTAATTTGCAATGACTTCGATGTATCATTTGGAGGAATATGTAAAGTGGCAACGCATCGGCCGTTTAGAAGCAGGGCAGCCTATTACTGACGTAGGCAGATGTCGGCGCATATCATGACAGACAGTCTCCATCTTATGGAACCAGTTTCAAACTGCGGGAACAGTTGTAAGAAGGGCTGGACCAAGCCGTAAACGAATGACAGCTGCTGCCGAAGCTCGATATTTAGCACTAACTGCCCGTCGTAATAGGAAATCTACTGCTCACCAGTTAGCTTCAGAGCTTGTAGCCGCCACTGGAACTGCTGTATCACGGCAAACGGTATACAGAAGGCTTAATGATACAGACCTTTATACCAGAAGGTCAAAGGTATGTGTTTCACTGTCCGCGAAACATAAGAGGAAACGCCGGAAATTGTGAAAAGCACATCGGAACTGGAGTGAACTCCAATGGTCTCATGTTCTGTTTACTGATGAGTAGAGGTTTAGTTTTACAGATGATTCTAAACGAGTTTACATGTGGAGGGAGTCAACAACACGAAATAATCCCACAAACATTATGGAACGTGACTGTTTTGGTCATACTAGTGTGATTGTATGGGGAGGAATAATGATCAATGGACATACACCCCTACAAGTTTCCGACAGTGGATCTGTGACCGGTGATATGTATCGGATTGTGGTGGTAGAGCCTTATGTCAGATTTTTGAGAGGTGCATAGGGACCTGACTTTTTTGTTATGGACGAAAATACTCGTCCAAATCGAGCAATGTCGGTGACGACTTTCTTGAAAGTGAAGGCATTGAGCGAATACCGTGTCCAGCGAAGTCTCCTGATCTGAATCCGATAGAGAACTTATGGGACTACCTTGGAAGAACAATTGTATGTAGACCTCACCCTATTCGAACTGTAAATGCTCTGAAGACAGCATTACTTGAAGAGTGGAGCTTAATTCCCCAAATTGTAGTTAACAACGTTATTGCCAGTCAGTGGCGTAGCTAGGGGTTGGCAGGAGTGGCTCTTGCCACGGGCGCAGCAACCAGAGGGGCGGCATTTTGACCGATTCAAAAAAAAAAAAAAAAAAAAAAAAAAAAAAAAAAAAAAAAAAAAAACAATGGGCAAGTCCAAACAGACTGAAAAATTAAAATTTGAAAGACACTCCGAGCAGCGCAGACTGCGCCCCCACGCTACAAGACAAATCATACTAAATGTGCAACATTGCTTTGGTAGATTTCGGTTGGATACAAGCTTAAATCTGGAAGGATAAATTTTATTTATATGGGGTTTGGAGTCTGTATAATAGGCCGATCCATTTTTTTTTCACGATATCACTTGAACTTATCAATTACATAATATACCGTAAAATGGGGTGTATAGGAACAGCGGGGTCAATCGGAACAAAACTTCCCAACCGTAGAAAGAAATTCTTCATAAATATACTATTGGGTATTTTTCGCCATGAATTTTTTTTTAGAAAGGTAAGATCATAGGAAGTAGGAAAAAAATACTTTTGTCAATCTGGCAACGCTACTGGCTTCTAAAGAGGGCTGCACGTTGAATGCTATAAAACATCACATTTTCATAGACTGCAAAACTTCATATGCAAGAACAAACCTTCTTATATTTAAAAACTATGAGTGGTATGTTTCAATTATACATGTATCTGAACAACAGAATACCACATTAGAATTTACATTTTTTATAAATTGTGTCATAAAAGTGAAGAATTCTGAAAAATGCCATGGGAAAAAAATTTGCGGGGTGAATCGGAAAACTTAGTTCTGTTGTTCCAATTCAAACTTATTTGAAGGAAATTGTTTGAAAAATCAAGATTCTAACCCCAATTCTTCTAATTAAGACAGGGACAAGGATTTATTATTGTTTACCCCTTCTTGTGAGCAACTAGATCTTAGAATGACAAAAGTTACAGATTTCAAAAGATTTTTTCTCCAGGAGACTTTTTTTTACTTAAAATAAAAGGGAGAAAGTCACATAGACTTTATGTAGTAAACGTCCAGCACACAGACAGTGATGAATAAGCGAAAAAATCTTTCAGGACAATCCCCGAAACCCAGAAATTTCAAAAAACTAAAGAAAAGGCAGAGTTCATCCCAGGAGATGTTATGAAAAAACTTAAGATAAGTCACAATTGCTAGTTTTAAGGACAAGTACATATTTGTGGACGACATGAGTGACTTCCATTCATGTTAAATCTTTGCATTTCAATTCAAAAGCTTTTCTTAAAATTACTTTTCATTTTTCATAAGTTCAAAATTATTTTGAATTTTCACAAATTATAAACGTTTACTGATACTGAAATTATACATTTATTTGACAGTAATTATCTGTTCTTATTCTCCCCCATCAATATTACTCATGTTTGTGAGACCTATTACAGATTAAATTGAAAAAAATAAAAATTTTAACAAGTGTTCCGATTGACCCCTATCAGCGGGGTGATTCGGAACACCCATAATTTGCTATATATTTTAATAATAATTGCTCAAAATCTTTTGTCTTTGCTTGGAATATCAAAAGTAAAGCAAGACCGAAGTTTTTACCCAAAAAATCAAATTAAAAAAAAATCTTTTAACTGCTTTTTTTACAATCAAAGCTGAAAAGTGTTCCGATTAACCCCATTTTACGGTACTTCAGAAATAACGTTCTACGATTTTAATAATCGGCGAGCTTATATCAAAAACATTTCTGATACAGATTTTTGGAATGCAATTGTATGCGATGACAGAAAATAACTTCTCTGTTAATATCAATTTTTCTGCGGCGACAACTAGCGAGAGAATAATATGTATTTCTTAGAATGGGGAGGGAAAGGTTTCTAAAAACGGCTATTGCGAATTTCGCGATTTTAAAAATTTGTACCAAGAATCTACATTAAATGAAGATTCTAAAAATGAGTAACACAAGTACATTTGTGCTTCGATGGCTCAGTATAGAAGGTTAGAAGGTTCAAAATAAATAAATAAATAAATAAATAAATAAATAAATTGATAAATAAATCTTTTTTTAGTGAGTTTTAATTTCGTATTTTGGAATTTTTTCTATTTTATAGGTACTTTAATGAAGGGCTCTCACTTTTAAACTGTATATAGCACTACTTTGTTCTTTATACTCATTACCGTTTTAGTATTATTGGGAGGGATTGAAGTCGATTTGTAATCACGCCAGTGCAATATGTTTTGTGCTCTTTCTATTGTCAAAATAAATAAATATAGCTATTGTTTCTCTGAACATGGAAACGCCAAGTGAATGTTGAGGGAAGATGCATGTACTCTATACGCTACTTCAGGGGGCGAGTCACTTTTTTAAAACAGCACACAAATATACGTGCTAATCAGTTTTTTTTTTATCATTCTCAGTTCGAGCGCAGTCGTTATGGTACTCGCCAATAGCATCCCTATTGTTGTCCCATGTTTGTATGCGCTGTATTTAAAATTAAAAAAAAAAAATCAAGAAAATACATCTGGTACTTTCTTAAAGCCGCGGAGGGAACAATTGCCCCTCTCCTAATTCCCCTTATAGATAATATTAGTATTAAATAACTGGAAAAGACGGAATAATATTTATTCATAAAAAAATCGGAGGCCTAAAATAGCGAACTTTTATTTTGCCTGTATGCAAGAAGTCGTATTTATTAAGACAATTTCAGTTTAATTATGCTTTTTATATTTTCTTTGATTTCCTAAGTACAATAGAATCAATGCTTTGAATTTTCTTTAAAATGCACAAATTATGTTTATTTTATACATTTTTCTAGTGTTTCAAAACAAATTTTATTTTAAATAAAAGCTGCATGTGGAAAAAAAAAAAACACCCTATGTTCAATAACGAGTTGCAAGAATTATTTGTTTTGAATTTATGTGAAAAGATGGGGAAAGGTAGGAACGAACGCCCCGAACTAAAATTGTTGGCGAGACAAAAATTCTAAAATTGAACAAATAACTTGTCAAAAATAAAACTTGAATTTTCCCAACAATATACGAACAAGCAGACATATCATGCACACATAACGTAAGGGGGAACACTGAGCACCTTTTAAAAATGCTGAAAGAAAGAAAAAAGAAAAGAAAAAAAAAGGTTGCAACATTGTCTGTAAATTTTTCGGATAAATAAATCGAAATTTTTGGAGTCCGGTCATTTTGTGAGAACACAATGACCTCCCATAGAGCGACCTCTAAGAGGGGGGCGCAATTTTTCAAGTTCGCCACGGATGCTGGGCCCCCTAGCTACACTACTGTTGCCAGTATGAAAAGACGTTGTAATATGAGTGCACAAGTCAGGGGAGGTCATATTCTGCATTAAAATCGTAAGGCTTAATTCTGTTTCGCGTTATTCCTTTTTTTCTGTAATTGTTTTTCCACATTTTATTACCATTTTTCATGTTTCATGCTACAATTTTATATTATGTGCAAGGCCCTTACTTTTCCCCTTTGTTATTTATGTGTCATAATGCTATGTAACATTCCATAAAACATCATAAATTCATAGTTCACAGTCTCCGAGAAATTCGTGAATTTATGCGTGTAAAGATAATTTTGGACATGAGTGTAGTTGAGTACCGTAAAATGGAGTGTATAGGAACAGTGGGGTCAATCGGAACAAAACTTCCAGACCGTACGAAGAAATTCTTCATAAATATACACTAGGTGGCCAAAAGTATCCGGACACTTTCAAAAATTCACATTTTTACATATAGCTAGAAAAATAAGTGATCAATTGTTCTTTAACTTTAGTCATACAAAATATAGGCTTCACCGAACATTTCCAAGTTGAAATTAAATTACCCTTGCATTTGGGGGACGACAAGAAGGGGGGTTGAAAGTAAAACCGCTTTTTGACCATAACTCTTCGAAAATAGCTCGGAATAAGCTATAAATTTCAGTAATTAATTAGCATACTATGTATAATTACTGTACACATTTTTATGAACGTACCACTCTTACTTCCGAAGATATGAAACATTTTTTAAAAAATGGCAATTTTATTTGAAGGGTTTTTGCTCATAACACGCAGAGTTTTTGATCAAACCTTATCAAAACTTCAGGAAAAATGACAAAATACAAGAGAAAAAACATACTAAAACGGTAAATAAAAATATTAAAAATCCGATGAGATATGAATGTTAAAAGGAAATAATTTTTCACGGCGCATGCGCGAACGACAGAAATTTATAACTACAAAAATATTGTAGCCTGGTTTATACTGCATCTTATAAAAAAAGTTCCAGTTGAATGTTGTAAAAATTGAAAAAGATATCAGCGATCTAGTGAGCTGTAATTCATTCATTCGCAGACAATACATAAATGGCAAGGGGTTCTCCACAAATAGTGTGGTAACAATTGAGCATTTTCTTCAATGTTAAATTGTATACAGTTTGGAAATTTATATTCGGCATAGAAGTCACATTTCGCCTATTCGGCCAAAAAGACCTTATACGTAGGTGGCCAAAAGCATCCGGACACCCCCAGAAACGTTGGTTTTGAACGATGACGCAATAACCTTTAATTTAAAAATAGCTCTTTGTGGACAGACCTTCACTTTTTATGTATTGTCTGCGAATGAATGAAATACAGCTCACTAAATCGCTGATATCTTTTTCAATTTTCATGATATTCAACTGGAACTATTTTTATAAGATGAAGTATAAATCAGAGTACAATATTTTTGTAGTTATAAATTTCTGTCGTTCGCGCATGCGCCGTGAAAAAATACTTCCTTTTAACGTTCATATCTCATCGGATTTTTAATATTTTTATTTAACGTTTTAGTATGTTCTTTCTCTTGTATTTTGTCATTTTTCTTGAAGTTTTGATAAGGTTTGATCAAAAACTCTGCGTGTTATGAGCAAAAACCCTTCAAATAAAATTGCCATTTAAAAAAAAAATGTTTCATATCTTTGGAAGTAAGAGTGGTACGTTCATAAAAATTTGTACAGTAATTATACATAGTATGCTAATTAATTACTGAAATTTATAGCTTATTCCGAGCTCATTTCGAAGAGTTATGGTCAAAAAGCGGTTTTATTTTCAACCCCTCTTCTTGTCATCCCCAAATGCAAGGGTAATTGAATTTCAACTTGGAAATGTTCGGTGAAGCCTATATTTTGTATGACTAAAGTTAAAGAACAATTGATCACTTATTTTTCGAGCTATATGTAAAAATGTGAATTTTTGAAAGTGTCCGGATACTTTTGGCTACCTAGTGTACTATTGGGTATTTTTCGCAATTAATTTTTTTTTAGAAAGGTAAGAAATTTGAAAAATCAGTGTTTTTTTTTCTTCGTTGAGCTTATTTTGTAAACTCTCGCAGTATCTGATCCTAATGCATGGTAACTTCTTCAATGTTCCGTTTAATAAGAAAAAAAAAAGAGAAAAAGAGTAAGCAGAAATTTTTTTGGGGAGAGAGTACGTAGCGGGCTTCCCTTGGCAAAAGTGTAAACACTTACGTATGTGGAAAACTACACAAAGATATAAAAAGAAGTGTGACAATTCGTGACTCGTGAACACATTTAAGCTACACCATATCATTCTTGTCATACGCGGCTGGCATAAAGAATGATTCCTCACTCTAGCTATGCCTCCAAAATTTTCTGATGCTGAGGTTCGCTTTCTCTGGAATGTTAGCCAGTGAATTGGTTTCAGCGGCGTCTCTGGTGCAGTTCTTTTGATCATTCTTCATTTTTCCTGACAGCGACATGCAGCGTCAGAGTTGCATTGACTACATCTGACCACGTTCATTCTCAGCGATAAAGTACTCAGTAAGCGACAGGATGTGGTTTTGGAAACCATTTGAGCTCCTTTCTTGATGGAACAACTGAGCCGGAAGATACATTTGACATTTTATCTAGTGATCAGGGTTCTGTCCAGATGCAGTTCACTGACAATGTACTACAGCAACTAGAAGGCATTCTTCCTGGAAACATGTCAGCTGCCCAATTGATGTACAGCTGCCTTAATGCCATAAGCCAAGATGGTGGAATTGTAAATCTGCCAGCAGGTGGTACAGTCAATATACCTACCAGCAGCACCACATCTTCGGATGGAATCCAGACGATAACTCTTTAGTTACCATCAAATTATACTTTAGAAAATGAACCTTACTATTTAACCATTCAACAACAAGATGGTTCCACTTCGCGTTTACTGCCAACAGACGAAACCAAAGTTGATGCTGCCAAAAGGTTTGGACATGACTGACAAGTGTGCACATATCAAGCAGAATAGTGAATCACGAACTTGCAATGTTTTGCAGGAAGATGAAGGAAGTGCTAAATTACCTGCTTGCAGTACCAGTGATTTCGTCATTGCCAATATGGAGTCTTTTGAAGATAATGGTGAACTGAGTGGAGAACAAATAAGTGCAGGAAATCAAAATGACTCTTGATTTACTCTTTGTGTTTTTTAACGTTAGTTTGTGAAGTAATTTAAAATGTGCTGCTAAAAAAAAAGATGCTCTGAAGCATATTGAGTACAGCATGTTTGGTTTGTTCAAAGTATTGTATTTTATTCAGTATAGCATGTTTAATTTTTTCATAGTATTGTATTTTGTTTGGTATAGCATGTTTGGTTTGTTCAAAGTATTGTATTTTGTGCATATATTTTGAAGGGGGGGAGGAGTGTTACGGAGAGCTGGCGCCTTTGCGTTCAGCTAAGTTCAGAGGTCACGGACAGCCGGCGCCAAGAGCGTCTCGGCTGAGAGAGAGAGGTTACGATGCAGAGAGAAAGAAGTCGGCGGGCGATTCGTACACAGCACTTCGATGCGGAAAACGGAATGAAAGGGGCATGCGAGCAAGATGGGCCCCTCTGGGTAAGTCCGTTGCTCTCTCTCCTCCCCACATCTGTTGTCTTGTTTAATCATTAAATAAATCGAATATAGCTTTAAAATGAGTCTTAATTCATGGACGGAGATATCCCAAACACAACGCAATTGTTATCACGGTTTGTTACCGTGCTCACAGGTTTTGAGTCAGAGCACGGTATCACAAGCAATTAGTACATTGTTACAGAACCAATCTTAAATGATATTTGTTATAAACATTTTTATATTTCAATAACAACTTAAATACAGTGAACTCTCACTTATACGCCGGCCCAAGGGACCAACAGACAAAGGCGCATAAGTGAGAGAAGCGTATACGTGAACAAGCCTATTTAAAGGACAAAAATGCAATATAGGTTCTAATAAGAGAATGAATAAGAATGTATCTATAGACAAGGGACAATATTACTAATGTTTGGCAATTACTGTAACGTAACTACAATGAAAACAAAAATTGTAGCATACCAAATCACAAACTGTTTCCTTTAAAACGATCCATAATAGGTAATTGTCAATCTTCGAATACTAGCTCCATGCGGAAAAAATGCCTTCCGTGATCAGTAAAGGCGAAAGATTAAAGAGGAAAATAGAAAAATGCTTACATTTTAAAGAAAATAAATATTTTTTTAGAAACATTTTACGGAAAATTCGGCGCATAAGTGAAATATTTATCTTAAGAGAGACGCATAAACGAATGATACTATCATTATTTTGCTATGGAATGTGCTGAGTCCATTTAAAATCGTCGTATAAGCGAAAAAGGAGCGTAAATGAGGCGGTGTATAAGTGAGAGTTTACTGTAAAATATAGTAAACTCCCGATTGTCTGCGGAATAGGGTGGTACGGTAGCCACACATAAACGAATGCCACGGATAATCCAAAAAATAGGTAAACACCGACTCTAATGTTTGCATTAGCTAAAAATAGTCAATAACACAACTCAAATAATTAATTTATAGGTAAAAATGATAACATTGAATGTAAAAATATTTTAAAAAGCTAAAAAAACCAATAACGTACTCACATTTTCTGTGTTCAGTGAATCGTCACTGTAGAAAAAAGCAAAAAAAAAAAAAAAGTGTTAAAGACCTCGATAAATGGGAGTTTTGTGTAATACACTTAAAAAATATTTGAAAACAGTCTTTTTTAAGCTTAATAGTTACATTTTCACGAATTCATTAGAAAATTGATATAAATATGAATTTAAAAAAAGCATTTAGCAATAATACTTAATTATTTTTTTGATTCAATTAAACATTTAGGTAGGAATTTACTTTTTCACTTTCTCACGAGCGTGATTGAATGTTTGAATCAAAACTTTACAGCTGATTTCCTAAATGAGCTGTAGTTTACGTTTACGTTTTTAAGTTCTGTAGTTTACGTTTTTAAACCAACCCATAACTCATTTGTAGTTTCGTACGCCTGGCGAATATATCTATTATGCGTGGTTTAAGAACCAGTTTCATCGGATTGCTATGCTTATTAGTATCTTAAATTCAAACTAACAACTGACTGTTCTACATTAGTGACATATGACTTATTTTGCTCATATTCCTTGTTATTTAACTAGTAAAAATTTCAAAATTTACTTTCGAAGTTAAGTATAACAATTAACCTTTTTTTTGTAAATACCGCACAATAAGCCCATTTTATATGAAACTAGCTGTCCCCGCACAGCTTTGCCCGTGGCATAAAATTAAAAGTTCATTTGTAAAATAATTGATATAGCAGAAAAAATGCTCTATTTTAGTTATAATTCAACTATAATTCCTTCAAAGTCTATGATATAAAAATCTGGAATGGACCCCACACTACTCCATTACGGTAATTTCTTATAGATGACTAAGTGGTAAAATAGTGCTTGAGTGATCAGATAACAATTCAAACATTATAACCTTAGTTTGCACGAACATGCAAAAAAATGTTTTACAATGATTAATCTCCTAAATATCGCCGATTTTAACATCATTCAGTGGATTTTTCGCAAAATATCGCCAATATCGCCAAATTGAACCCCCCCCCCCCCAAAAAAAATAAAAAATCGCCAAATTGGCGACAAATACTTGGCGACCGAAGGCTTGGCGATATATCGCCAAGTTGTCGCACCAATTCATATCACTTGTGTCTGCATTGAAATTAACACTGATTGATTTGCTCCATAAAAGGGGTAAAACACCCCCTTGGGACATTCGCATGCAACCCCAAGGGGAGATGGGGAGATGCACAAAAATAAGCCAAAAGAGCCTCTTTGCATAATGTATAGGAAACATAATATTTGAGTATAGAAATTGCAGTATGGAAAATATTGCAGAGAGAATACTCAATTTTAGTTATAATGCAACTATAATTCCTTAAAACTATGGTATAAAAATAAGACAAAAGAGAAAACAAGAACAATTTTGTTGCTCACAGAAACCAACGGAAGTCTTACCAAAATTTGAAAGAAGAAGAAAGTTTCCTTTCCTAGCTTTAAAAACAAAGCAATAACTTTGCCGAAATGAAACACTTTAAAAAGAACGATGCAATATCGCAATTTCTACGATATTTGGTTCATCTTTGTGCTTTGGGTACCCCTTTCTCGCTAAATGGGCATAGACGCGCCTACTACTGTTTCCAAACGTTGCCAAAATCAATATTGCTGAAATGCGAAATCTATGAAAATGAAAAAAAAAAAATCCGCCAAATCTTTTAATTAAGTCATTAGTATATTGGAAACAGGGTTGCCAGAAAAATACTACGCTTCTCATTTGGGCCAAAAAAAATACTACCGTAGTATCAAAAATACGACGGCTTGCAACGCTGGAAAAAGAACGAAACAAAAATAAGTATGAACAGGAACACGTAACCATGGTAGCAACATAAAAAGTTGATTTCCGTTGATAAAATAATTTATTTCATCTCTATTTTTTAACAAATTTTATTCTCGACCTTTAACCATTTTAGAATCGTTTGGCTTGCTTTACTGAAGGTAAGCCTTGAATTCCGGGATTCTAAAAACAATTGTTACAGCTCTCCTGATGATCGTAGAAACTTCGAAAAAACTTAATTTTGTGCAGAAAATTTCAAGATTTCAAATGACATAAGACTTGAAAATGTGTACGAAATATTTTTTCCCTATTTTATCAAATTTTCGCTAAGAATTCAAATAGAAAAAGAACGAAATGGAATTTTCGAAAAATCGCTTCGAAGTTTAAAACTACATGCTACAAACTAATTTTGTGCCAAGTGTCATGAAAATCGACCGAACGGTTTTGGCGCTACGCGCGTAACAGATAGAAAGAAAGAAAGAAGGGAAGACAGACCCACCTTCAGCTTTATTATTAGTACAGAAAACACGTATTATGGTGGGAATTACCACGTAAAACTTGAATATTTAACAAAATAAGTTGGAGACAAAGGATAAAATTCAAAATCTGGACCTTTTATCCACCCGCTGAGAAATCTGGACCTTTTGCCATCGCTGTCTAAAAATGTGGTCCTTCTGTTCGTGGACCTTATGTTCCTTGGACCCTATGGTTATTGGACCTTGTGTCTGGCGGACCTTCTGTCTCTCGCATCTTTAATCCCTCGGAAATTTTGGACGTGGATCTTCTGTTCGTGGAACATTTGGTTTTGGACCTTTTAATCCTACACTACATAGTGTTGCCAATTGGATACATGGATAATTTTTCCTCCTTATGAATAGTAGACTGTAGTCATATGGCAACTCGATGCATAAAAAGCAAGTATTGGGTATCTTTAAAGCAATTTTTACCATTTATCCTCAATACATGGCAGCACTGGTCTATTACATGCTCTTAAATGAATCCATATGGATAGCGTTTAACCCTCGTGGGTCCCTCCCAATTCGGTTACACTCAAGACCCTTGGGGTCATAAACGACCCCAATATTTCCTTGCATAGTTTTTTATGATTATTAAAAAATACATGCATTTTTTAAGTTCACACACTTTTTAATGATAAAAAAATAAAAATAAAAAGATGCAATCAAAGTAAAATTTAGTTTATGCACTAAAAATAATAAATTTTGAGCAAAGTATACAATAACTGTAGATTTATTTACAATTGTTACAGACCTGAAACAAATGATTTTTGCAACTGAATTTCAAGTACTTATGACTTTTTCGATACATTTTCTATCCAGTTCTCTTGAACAAAAGTTGCAACGTCCTCCTTTTTTTAGCATTCTGTGGCAGTGACCCCAAGGTTCTTGTGTGCAAGAAATGCAAATTTGGGGAAAATAGAACAAAATAATAGCATTATTGTGCATAAAAAACGAAAATAATAGTCACAAAATGCCTTTAAAAACAAATGGTTAATTAACAAGATATATTAAACAGAAATTGCTTTGGGGTCATATATGACCCCAAGGGACCCACGAGGGTTAAAATCACTTAAACTACCAAGTTTTGAGATTATTTTTTTTGATGAAATATTCTTCTTTGTTTTTTAAAGAAATAACATAAATAAAATAAATATTTATCTTTCATTTAAGATGCGTTTTACATCAAAATAATTATTCGGAAAAAATCCAGGACATAATACATGCCTGTAGCCATTTGGCAACATTATGCAGTAAGCATCCAGAGAACAATTCGATTTATCTCTGTAGTTCATGAAGTATGTGCTTTGTTTATGTTTCGAGCCTGCTTCTTTCTCTTTTTGGAAGGTATAGAATAATCATGCGAACCAAAAATTGTTACTTTCGGATGTTCTACCGTTTATTAGACCTCGCTATTATCGATGCTTGATTGATGTTCAACAGAGTGAACAAATAAAAATTCAGTAGAGAAAAGCCTTTAAAACGTGGTTCATTTTAGATTTCAGTTAGCACAAACGTTGTGCTTACACGGATAAGTAAAATCATTAATAATTTAAAAATATAGTTTAAAAAAAAACTAAAAAATACGCTTTTACATAGGAATCCGCTGTGCTCATCACGGGTTTCCCTCTGATTTTCAAAACTACTGAATATCCGCACTTCAGTTTACATGCACGTATCACATTCACCACATCAACATGTAATAGGGTTTAGCCTTTAGTATTAAAAATAATATTAAATATATTACTTTAATATTCGCAAAGTACATGAATTTTATCTTTTATTCAGAGTTACATACATATATACATACAAACAAACCCACATGTGAAACTAATAAAAGCGTATTAAAAAGAGGGAGACCATTAGCTACATTGGAACTCGCGCGCGTTACAAACCAAAACAAGAAGTTCTGTCAAGAACTTAACGAGCCTACTTTCCCGTACATCGACATCGGCATTCTCGCATCTGATCATTATTCTCTTGATTATCTGAGACTTAAAATTATGTCAAACATACCTTTTTAGCACTTAGAGCTGATTTCGAAAAGCAAAATATACCCCTTTCATCAGATGAAATAGACACGTAAAAAGTAATTAACGAATAAATAAAGTTTTGTCGCACCTTTTAAAGAGTGTAACTGTTACAGTTCCTCCGTAGAAAAAATCCTTCATCGTTTTCAAATAATAATAATAATAATAATAATAATAATAAAATAAATAAATAAATAAATAAAAGTACAAAGAGCATCAAAACACATTTTATCAAAGAAAGAAAAAAAAAACTCGTCCGTTAATAAAATGTCTCGAATTTCACTTTTAATCTATTGCCAGTTGTTAAATATAAATAAAGAATAAAATGTTCTCGTGAATGAAAAATTTTTGTTACAAAAAAAACATCGTCTGCCAAAAAAAAAAATAAATAAATAAATAAATAAAATAAAACAAATTTATAAATAAACAAAAAATCGTCTGCACAGTCAGTAATTTTTTTTCTGAGCCTGCATTTCAGCCATGTTTGCGGAGTCGGAGTCGGAATCAGAGTCCTCACAGAAGATTACTCAGAAAAGTACGTTACAAACATTATTTATCAAAACTATTATCTTACAAAGTTAGGCAGGGATTCAAGTGAAACAGGCAATCGCAAATTACAATCGCGACTGGAAATGAATTACATTAGAACGTTTCTTGATAAAAACATCGTGACGTCAGCGTGACGTTTGCTTATGAAAAACGAGCTAGATAAAACGTCACAGCCTACTTGACGAATAAGAGGAGATCGCTGAGTGCTTGTGAGCTCTTATTGGCTCCACCCGTAGTGACGTCATGCCAATTTAAGTTGATGATAATGTAATTCACTTCCAGTAGCGATTGCAATTCGAAGCGATCGCAGTGCTGTTTCACTTGAATCCCTGCCTTAGTTTGAAGGAAATCCGACTTTAAGTCCAGAATCAACATTAAACTTAAATTCCCCGTAGACGCTAATGTTAATTTTTTTTCTGAACGGTTCAATATTAAACGAAAAATGGTTCAAATCAAAAAGCGAAATATGGGAATGTATGGGAAAGCCTCTCCGAGATCTTTCAAACAATAAAAAAGTTTATTCCATTCGGACGGTTCACTCAAAAGTTATTAGGTGGGGAAAGGTTGCTTAACCGGTTCAATGTTGAACGAAAAAGTGTTTAAATTGAAAATTTCAATACGGTAATGAAGTATCCTTGCTGAAATCCTTCGAACAAAAAAAAGTTTATTTAAATCGGACTGTTCACTCAAAGGATATTAGGGGTGACAGCTTGATTGAGCGGTTCAATGTTGAACGAAAAATTGTTCAAGTCGAAAATGTAGATACGGGAATGAAATATGCTTGAAAAGATCTTTCGAACAAAAAAAAGTTTGTTCAAATCGGATTGTTCACTCAAAAGTTAGCATCGCGGGACCGGTTGTTTGAACGGTTCAAAGTTGAACCAAAAATTGTCCAAATCGAAAAATCAAATATGGGAATGAGCTGCACTCGCTGAGATCTTTTGAACAAAAAAAAAATTATTCCATTCGGACTGTTCACTCAAAAGTTATTAGGTGGGGAAAGGTTGCTTGAACGGTTCAATGTTGAACGAAAAAGTGTTCAAATTGAAAATTTAAATGCGGTAACAAAGTATCCTTGCCGAGATGCTTCGAACAAAAAAAGGCTTGTTTAAATCGGACTGTTCATTCAAAAGATATTAGGGGTGACAGCTTGATTGAGCGGTTCAATGTTGAACGAAAAATTGTTCAAGTCGAAAATGTAGATACGGGAATGAAATATCCTTGAAAAGATCTTTCGAACAAAAAAAAAATTGTTCAAATCGGACTGTTCATTCAAAAGTTAGTATCGCGGGACCGGTTTTTTGAACGGCTCAAAGTTGAACCAAAAAGTGTTCAAATCAAAAAATCAAATATGGGAATGAGCTGTACTCGCCGAGATCTTTCCAACAAAAAAAAGTTTGTCCAAATCGGAATGTTCATTCAAAAGTTATTAGGGGGGGACAGACAGACCGACCGACCGACACACAAATTCCCCATCTCAATACCCAACTTTCAAATTTTTAATTTTTCGATATTCATTTTACCTTTTTATTTTTTTAACTTGGCGATATTTTTTGGACTTGGCGATATTTTTTAGATGCATTAAGCTACTTTTAATACTTTTTTCGTCTTTCTTTTATTTTTAACGCGAAAGTAGGCTAAAAAGAAATCTTGCGCGAGAAAGCCCCCAAAAGATATCAGATTTGACAGAATTGGTCATCGGAAAAAACACAGTACAAATAAACAACGATGTAAAATGTCAAAATGTAAAGGATTGCAAGAGTAGTGCAAATTCCTCTACTTTTTAACAAAAAAAAAAAAAACTGTTTCCAAGACTATCATTTAAAGTCATTTTTATCTCTTGAATGCATGGTGTATCCATTGGGCAACAAAACTATTTTTAATTAGAAACTGGTGAAAAGTTAGAGTTAAATTTTTGAAAATATTTTTCCATGTTTTCTTATTACATTGAAAAACACATATTTTTTCTAAGAAAACTAAAAAAAATCATGCAGTGTAGGGTTAACCGGATCCCAAACTTGACAGCATCTGTGCAGTATGATTATGTCACATGTAAAAGATAACTCGAGTACTCGTTTTGTTTAAAGTGTCCTTGACAAATTTGATTCCTTGTGTAGTTTTGCATCGAGTACTGCCTAAGTGCATCTAACTGATGAGGAAACTGGAAATCAAGAAAAAAAGCATTGTTTGGTCATTGCTTATCGGTACATTTTAAAGCTTTTTTTATACATAAAAAAGGTGACGTAAAAACAGTTGTAGGACACGTTCTCGCTTCTGAATCTTTTTTTCTCTTTAAACATGCTTTTTTATTTATTTTTTGTTCATATTGATACAAAAGCGTCCTTTATTGCTTTATAAAATTACTATTTTATTTTTTCTTCTTTATTCTCGCAAGATTTCATGTTTTAAAAGAAAGACAAAAAAAAAAAAAAAAAACTCTTATTAAACAAGAATTTTGGCAATAGAAATATCACTCACAAGTACCTTGTATTCATTAATTATCTGTTTTATACTGTTACGAACCAAAAGAATAAATACTGCAATGTGTATTAAATGTTTCATTAGCAGATAGCATAAAATACACAAAATAATGAGTGAAAAAGAACAAATAGAAAATTATAACATCAGCTTAGTACGACCTAATACGACGTAATAACATGAAAAATCTAACATGATGGCAGAAAAAAAAACCTGTTAGAACAAAAATAAAAATAATCTTATTCAACATTTATTTGCGATAAAAATAAAATAAAAAGCATTAAAACGTAGTTGCATTAATAGAGGACTAATTGAAAGAAGATTTACACAAACATTAATATTTTTCCGAAATAGCAAATTAGAGAAAATATATCAACTCATAATATTATTTTAAGAAATAAATAAAATGAAGGCGGATAATATGAATGTGTAATTGTTACTGATGACATAAATTAAAAACGAAAAAAAAAGAGATCCCATGTGAGATAATTTTCACATAACGAGAAAATTATCATTCTATTTTATTTGTTATCAACTATTAAAAAACAAATAGTTTAACGCGACAAAGAAGTACTCACTCGTATTCAAATTAAAAATTAATTTCATTTTCATTTCATCATCAAATCGCGTTTATTCATTCTCATCGCAGAGTCAGCAGTTTTAAATTTTTTAATTAAAGTATTGAAATACATTTATCAGTAAATATATCTGCCTTATCAAATACAAAATTAACCACGGACTTTCAAACACAAAAATTATTAGATTATGAATTGCATTTTTGATTCTTCTAATGATGTATTTGTGGAAATACCACCATTTCTAGCAGCGGTATATTTTATTACTGCAACAAATAATTATTACCCTTTAGCTGTAATTTTATCAGATCGTAATTAATTACTTAAAACCAGATACTTTAGTAGATAAAATGTAATTAGAGAGATGGAAGTGATACATGTTCACCTAATTTATTCCCTGACAAGATTAAAATCTGGGCACCATTTTCTGAAACTTTTATTTGATCGTGTTCTAGTGTGATATCAAGTTTTATGAAATAAATTAATCATGAAGCTTATTTCAAAATTTAATTTTAATCCTTATTGTGGTCAAATGAAGTTAATTACAGGCCATTATTTATCTTGAATTGTTTCGTTTATGAATTATAGGTCAAAGAATACCATTTAATAATTTAATGAAAATAATTTTTGACGCATTTTAGCACATAACACTCCTACTGTATGCCCACAAGAACATCATATGAAAATGTAACCAAAAAGTTGCAATAAGTAACTACTCACATTTAGACATTTAGATATGTTTCCTCTCTTTTAAAGAATTCAATTCCTGCCGACCGAGTTCTGCTTGGTTGAAAAAAAGAGGTTTGTAAAATCGTGTTTTTTCTTAAGTCCGAAAGTACTTATTTAGATAAATTTAAAAAGCATCTTTAAGCCCTTGGTTGCAATTACGAATTTAAAACAGCCGTACTTTATTTTAAAAAACACAACCTTATTTGGACAAAAACATCACGACCTTATTTAAACGATGCGCACTGCAAAATCACACCACAATAACTTCGATCTCTTTAACATTTCAAAAACAATAACAATTCTGATGTCGCCAAAACTTGTTTGCCAAATGCCATAAAAATTTACGCTGATGAGGT
Source organism: Uloborus plumipes (assembly GCA_038373865.1). Classification (NCBI taxonomy): domain Eukaryota; kingdom Metazoa; phylum Arthropoda; class Arachnida; order Araneae; family Uloboridae; genus Uloborus; species Uloborus plumipes. Next base: position 74,071 of record JAXGGA010005680.1, read on the forward strand.
TAAATATGAAATCCATTGTTATAATAAAACGCGGTTGCCATGAAACAGTACCAATAATAATAATCGTAAGGAAAATGGCAGAAGAAAGCTGTACCTGGCGACCGAGCTCTGCTCGGTTGAAAAAAAAAAGGGAGATAAACTTTTTTAACTCTTTGGTTGCAATTACGCGTTTAAAACAGCCGTAATTTATTTAAAAAAAAACAACCTTATTTGGACAAGACATTATCATCACAACCTTCTTTAAACGATGCGCACCGTAAAATCACACCACAATAACTTTATTTTGATCGATCGTTTTGCCTTTCAAAATCAATAACAATTCTAACGTTGCCAAAACTCGTTTGCCAAATACCATAAAAATTTAAATTACGCTGATGTGATTAAATATGAAACCGGAGAACAGGCATACTACATCCATTCTCATCAACCTCTTCCGCGCCTTTGGCGCGAGATTAAATGAAAAATAGGAAACCCATTGTAATAATTGAACGTGATTGCTATTAAACAGTAACAATGATAGTAATCGCAAAGAAAATGGTGAAAAGAAATCTTCTCAAACTTTTAATGAAGGCAAAATAAAAAGAGTTTTTTTTTTATGAAAACTCGCGTTTTTACAGAAAAAACGCCGATGTAGATGAACTCAAAAACTAAAACTTTACCAAAATACACAATTTTAACAAAATCGTTACCACCGTTTTCGAGATCTGAAATATATAGAAGAATTGCTGGTTTAAATATATAAGATAAAAATGGCGCCATTTCATTTTACTCAAAGTCATATATTTTCCTTTTTGCCATTTCCAAACAAATATTCAGCTTACGTGGACATGAAAGCTCGTGACGCAAAGGAACCAAACGAGCGACTACGAAAACATTAGAAGGCTTGACTATAAATATAGAGGCTTGAAGGATGATGTGCCTTTTTTTAAAAATAGGAACACTTTGGACAATGGTAAGCAATGGACACGGCAAGTTAATAAAACGTGATGCATCAAAAATAGATGTCATTAGACCAATTTCATACGCACACTAACAACATAACCAGAAAACAAAAAAGCTACAACAACTGCAACAATAAAACTTTGAACTTTAATTACTCGCAATTTCTGCTTTGTCACATAACCCCTTCATCTGCCAAGAACTTCACAGATTAAAAGTGAGTTGAAACTGAGAGAGAGATAGAAGAAAATAATTGATTACCGTGTTCCCGAAATTTTGCATTAGATCCCTTTTGACGCATTCTTTAACTTGCTTTCTCATAATATTTATCACTCTTGATTTGCTTTGAAAAACGAGTGTTAACCCCAAAACTACTGTCGAGCGAATGCAAATAGCAATCATGACTGCTCAAAAGAAACGGTGAAGTTCCTAAAGACGAAAAAAAACGCATAGTTTAAGTAACATGCAGCGATTTGGGGAACATTTTCAGGAAAGTCGTAGAAACCCGTGAGATTCCCGAACGTTACCCAAAAACAACCTGTGACGTTTCGTACTTTTTTTTACAGTATACGTATCAAATTAAAAAAAAAAAAAAATCATAACCGGGAGTCAATAGACCAGGCGCTGGAGGGGGTTGAGTATGCAAAATATGAGGACCGCATTTTGACGATGGATTTTAGTTGAGGAAAGCTCATAGATTAACAGTATGGATGTTGCCAAGCTGAATTCTGGTGCATTTTTTTTTCAATCCCCCCCTAACGGTCACAATTAAAATCGATAGAGTGCATACTAAAAAGTAAATTTATTGATGACATTGGTCATAATTTCAGTTATTTCGAATAGTGGAAGTGATGGTAAGTTGTTTTTAATTAAATATTCCGAGTATATGTTGTAAAAAATCGATAATTTTGGGAAAAATTCGCTATTTTTCTCAAATATTTACGCCTAATGCCTTCCATGGTAACTTTTCCTTAAAATTGTTATGGACAAAGTTGTAGAACTTTCAATTTCCTTCAATTTGATATGCTACTTTGCTATATTTCATTAAACAAATCAAAAGTTATAGAGTTTCAAA